>JANHFX010028479.1:0-26887 GCA_027560015.1 Chloroceryle amazona
GAACTCTCAGCTCATTCCCCTCGTCGCAGAAACGGCGCTCCCGGCAGTTATTTACAAACAGTAATTACAGGCTATCCTTGCCTCGCCCGCCACTCATTATTTACTGCTGCCGGTAGAACTTCGGGATGATTTTGATCCTCTTTCCACTTTGAATAAAGTGGCTGCTTGCACATCGAGGCCTGCTATCCACAGGTTAGCTGTACTCTTGCTGTGACGGGTGAACGAGCATAAATATGAACTATTGCCGATAACAACCCGTTCTTTTCTACACAGGCAGTGAGGAATTAACATTCATTCAGTGTCAGACGATTAAATTATTTTTAAAAAGACCAAGGTGAGGACTGTGCCTAAGCTTTGGAAGTTGTGTGCATCTTTTCTCATTGAAATAACATCGCTTTTGGGTATTCCTCTGCTAGGTAGGTGTCGAGAAAATATGAAGCTGCACATGCTGTATAATCACATTAATACTTTATTAATCAGGAAAAAGTGTTGTTAATGAGATTTCAGATAGGCTGGATTGGCACCTACAGTAACTATTCCCACTAGGGGATAGCTGTTTCCCAGGGAGTGGGTTGATGCACCCGCAGGCAGTGCAGAGCTAAGGCAGGGCTGATCAGTGATTCCGTTCAAGACCAATGGCAAGGATGGTGCAATAAAGAATACTGAAAAAAGTATGGAAATAGTCAAAGAGAAATGCATATTTCTTCCTGGAAATCTGTTTTGTAATAATCTGAGAGTGGGGCTTCCTAAGTAAACAGTCCGAGCTCTTTCCAGGATTCTTTTCCCTTAGACTTCTTAGATTTTCCATCAAGAGAAGGCATGTGATAATATCAAAATAATAAAACACTGTACAACACGTACCATGTTTTGTGTGTCTTTCTAATAGACCAACAGTGCTACTAGAAGGAAAGAGGATCAAGGAGAAAGAACTATATTCCAAATATCCCAAACCACCTAAATTTGGTCAAAAGAACAAGTACCACCTTACAAGAAGTGTATGCAGCACAGGTGATCAGACATGCCTGTGCATATTCAGTGCACTAACCAAACAGTACAAAGCTTGATCAAAACCAGGACAGACCATTCTCTAATTAGTCTTAAGAGCAATAGCTGAAGAAGAATTCAATACCTGAATCATTAGTTGTTTCACAGGACATTTAGGTTAAATAATCTTAGGAATGGCAGATCATGTATAATGTATCACCTACATTTATTTCTGGGTCTGTTCTTTGGGAGGGTTGTTTGTTTCATTTTTTTTTTTCATAGAACCATTTTGATCAGAAGAGACCTTCAGGATCATCAAGTCCAACCGTTAACCTAACATTGCGAATCCCACCACTAAACCATGTCCCTCAACACCTCATGTATATGTCTTTTAAATTCTTCCGGGATGGTGATGCCACCACTCCCCTATACAGCCCCTTGCACTGCTTAACAACTCTTTCTGTGAAGTTTTTCCTCATGTCCAACATAAACTTCCCCTGGCACAACTTGAGGCTGTTTTACTCTTGTCCTATCACTTGTTACCTGGGAGAAGACACTGACCTCACCTGGCTCCAACTTCCTTTCAGGAAGCTGAGTGCGAGGTGTCCTCTGATTCTCCTTTTCTCCAGGATGAACAACCCCAGGTCCTCCCAAGACTTAGGCTCTTGACTCTTCACCAGCTTCATTGCCCTTCTTTGGCCCCTCAATGTCCTTGGAGTGATGAGCTCAAAACTGAACCCAGGATTTGAGGTGCAGCCTCCCCAGTGCCAAGTCCAGAGGGATGATCCTTGCCATAGTAGTGCTGACACAGCCAGGATGCTGGTGGCCTTCTTGGCCACCTGTGCACACACTGGGTCATCTTTAGCTGACTGTCAATCAGCACCCCCAGGTCCTTTCCCACTTGGCACTTTCTAACCACTCTGCCCCAAGCATCACAGGGGGTTGTTGTGACCCAGTGCAGGACCCAATGCAGTTTTGTTGTTTTGAGAACTAGTGAAAAGCATCTACCCCTAGAAGCCTGTCCATTAACTTCCTGCCCCTTGCCATGGAGCTGGGTAGACACAGCAGAACTGAATGCTGCCAGGCTCACATGCTCATCCACCAACACGGCCCTCCACAAAAGAAAAGAGAGCAGGAAAACAGAAGGAGAGAAAAGGGTTTTCAATAAGTTATTTGACACAAACACCTGTTCTGCTCCAACTAAAACTGGCCAGTTAAGAAGGCAACAAAAAAGTAGTATAATTCATGGAAAGCAAAATTACACCATAAAATAGGTAGACTTGAGATAGACTGAAAGAGCAATTCAGCAAAGGCATGAAGACAACCAAGGTATTTTTTCATTAGCTAGTGGCAGAAAGTCTGCAGGAACCATTGGCTCATCTGCATACGAGAAAATGGCGCAACAAAGGAAACGGCATCAGAGCTTTCTTAGCACTGAGCCACGGCACTGTTACCAGGTGTTGGTTGTGTAAGGAAAGGGTTAATAAAAATTAATATTAAAGTCAGTGACTCATTATCCAACCTGAAGAGAAGAGAATTAGGAGTGGCTCTCTAGCAGGAAGGAACCGAACAGTCATTAGGAAGAACTCCTAATGAAAAACCACGTCAGGGCAAGAACATAGAGATGAATGTTACCATTTTCGTCTTGATTCCTCTGGTAACGAAACTTGGTCCGACTGTGAGATGAATCTCAACATAGGCTGGGGGATCGGCTATCCATGGTAACCTTGATAGGTAAGTTTGCCTGGCAATAATTGATACATATATTATCCACGGGAAACACTTGTTCTACCTGATTGCCTTTAATGTTTTTCCTCCTTTCTCACCCTGGTGTGTCTCACTGTGGAGCTGTTAGCCCAGAACTTCCCCGTTCTTGCTTCCGTAGTAGAAATCCCAGCCCTCCTCTGTACTGTTGGGGCTGAAAGCAGCTGTGGGCTCATCCTGAAGATACTTTTCTGCGTTGTTTCTTCAGTGCTCCAAGTGAAATATGTTACTTATATTATGTATTTTTAAATACATACATTTACAAATAAATATCCAATAACTGTTAACATTCTGCTCTTAGCTAGGACTATTAGCTGCGCTGTTTCCCTTCCCTGTCAGCTGGACCAGTGGACTGTAGTGAGGATAAACAGCATGCAGCAATAAAACTGACCCTTGTTTCTCTCAGGGCATATTGCTTGCATGCCTACTTGTTAAAAATTTTTCTTACAGAACCTTGCAGAATCTTTGTGCAATTTATATAAAACCAGCAAAATTGTACTTGGCCACTTCTGCAGGTCACTTTAGCTCCATCCTCAGTATGGGTGTTATCTCAAGTGATTTCCTTTTGTGGTTTGGTTGGTTGGTTTTGGTCAGTTTTGGTTTATTTGTTTTGTTCTTTAATTATAAGCGTGCCTGGCACTTAGCTTAAAATAGTTATGAAAATAGTAGAAATAAAAAAATTAAATAGGCCTAAAAAACTTTTAGAGGACAAAATCTGTCACACGTTGTAGCCTTACTCTAATTTTGTATCATACTATTTGCTACCAGGTGAGACATCCCTTTCTTGTATCTTAGGTTGGTGCAATTAAACCATATTCAATCACAGAAAATTTATACAACTAAAGAATTTCCATCTTCAGGTATCTATTTATAGCCTTCCAGAATAGCTACAAACACCATCTCGCTTTAGCATAGAATAACCTTTTCCAAATATCTATGACACCTATGATTGAACATTGTCCTCTTGGGGTAAAAAATGTGACTGTGGGAGACACCTGAGTCATTTCAATGCGTATCAGTCAATCCATCAGCATCAGCTCTTAGAGCAGTTTCAGTCTATTTCTGGAACTTCTTCCTTTTTCAGCTCTCTGCAGACATAAGATTGCAGAAGCCCATAGGCGATTGGTCAGCTTAAATAGATTTATTGCTAGCAGTTAAATTTTTTACTCACTCTGCAAGAAGGAATAATATTCTTCAGCAGCAAGGGGATAATATAAATTCTCACAGTTCTTTTTGTAAAACTTTCTCTTTGCAAAGAAAACTTTGCAGACATCTTTAGTTTCAGCTGAGCTGCTCTCACCTATCAAGCCTTCCTCCACCCTAACTGAATTTAAAATTAGACTTCCACCATAACTTCAAATTGTGAGCAACTAGTTGCATGGATGCCTCGTGACTACGACTTGCATCTCTTTGCTGGCATCACACCTTTTCTGTTGGCCGTGTCCATAGCCACTCTGTTTTGCTACAGCCTGGGACTTCTGCAGGAGGCTGGTGCTAGGGAGTGGAATATTCTCCTGTGCTTTCTCACTGGCCTCCATGAACTTTGGCGATGGATCACTTTGCAGACTCTTAATTTGCTTTTCAGAACTATTCTTGCGTTGGCCATGTGGAATTTTGTGCCTTTCTCAAGCTCTCTGTTAGCTTAAGACATGTTTTAAGTCTGAGGACTATTAGCAAAGACTTTAAGAGATGCACAAGAAACTAGAAGCCACTGGGGTTTTTTATGTTTGTTTTTTTTTTCATTCTCCCTTAACAGCTGGCCTAATAAACCTTTAATGTTTTGTGAGAGCTTCATTTTCTTTGCCCATCTAAGGCAGGGTTACTATTCTGTCACTCAGGAAGTCTCCTCTCCTTGTGCGCTTATGTGCTTTTTATGCAAATATGTGCCCAGTGGTGACCATACAGGAAGAAGTCTTTCTTTCCCCCCCCCCCTTGTACTGGCATTTGCTTTCGTATTTACCTTATCAGGATATAGATTTATCCAAAGCATGTCCTTCCTCATTATATTTTCCACTCTTAGTCAACAGCCATTTTGTGGTAAGCTGTTTTATTTTACGCATCCGCCTTTACCGTCAAGAAAAACTGCTGTTGATTCTTGTTTTATTCCTCAGTGATTTTTCTCACATTTCTGGCCCTTCATTAATTGCAGTAAGTTATTTAAGAACTGTCAGACTTTCCCAAAATTGGCAAATCCTCCTGAGTTCTTGCATATTCAGTGTTTTCTGTACACTGTCCCTGATAGCTTCCCATGAAGAAGAGGCTAATCCACATGGCCAATGCTGGAGCAGAAGCCGAGCAAAGACACGAGTGGTGGAACAAAGACTCTTTTCAGTGTCTTCATTATCATTTGGGGATTTCACTTGGCATCTTAATTTTGCTGTGAGCTCCTTGGAGTACTTTCTCCCATTCCAGTTGTTGGGCTATGTTTTGATGTGTTGTCAGTTACCCAGCAGACAATTATTTTAGTATCGTTAACAATTACCTATGCAAAACACTAGCGAACAGCTCCCCTGGAGCTAAGAGTTGTGGCTCTGACAAAGCCCACATCACGTTTTCAAGTAGCTGGTCTCTTATTTCTCCATACGTATTTTGGGTGTTTGAAAAAAGCAGATATAGGAAGTGTATTTGAATGAACTGGGCAACTATTTAAATTTCTTGTATAGAATGGTGAATGCAGAGAGAGGCAGTAAAGGCGTAACACCACAAAAACAGGATCACGAGGAGCTGTCTTATCTTCCTGGACGGGTATTGCCACTTTACAATTGCACTTTTTTCTATCTTCTTGGGCCAGTTGACCCACTAATATCCTCTTTGAGTCCATTTTTTTCCTCTTTTCCAAAAGCATCTGCTGCTTTCCAAATAATTTCTTTAGGCTATTCAAATACTATTTAGGCTATTCAAAACATGCCAGGCCAATGCTGAAATCTTTTGTAGATGGGATGTATCTGAAAGCATGCTGCTCGCTACGTGAATGGCAGAGGAAGAGTAAAGAACTTCTCCAAAAGCCTGCTGTGAAGCCCATCTTAAGATGAAGCACTATGTAGTCCAAGAACCAATCCAAAGAAAATATGATTAAAAAGCCATTTAGTAGAGCCACTGCTACACATAAATATGACATTTTTGATTAGGTCAACCCATTAGGAGCTAGGTCCTGTACAAATATCGGCTAAATGACAATATTGCTCCAGCCAACTTTTAGGGCAAGAAAATGACTGGCAGCGAGTCCTCTGAGTGTATGGGAAAAGCAGCCTCACAGAGGAGGGGGCAAGTGATACTGTCTGAAAGAATTCCTCCTTTCAGAGAACAAGCAGCGCTTTCACAGCAGTGGATACTTAGCCATGGCACACAGTATACAGATTACATCAGGTCCATTCGCTGCCTTTAATTATTAAAAAAAAACCAAACAAACAAAAAAAAAAAACCCAAAACCCAAAAGCTTGAAAATTTTCAGTTCTAAATTTGAATTTTCAAGATTAAAAGCATAAATAATAAAGGCATTATGAAGCAGGCAACAGGAGCTGATGGAGAGCAATAGCGCTGGTTCTTCAAAAGCCTGGAACAGTAGCATGCTGTTCCCTTGGTGTTAATGAGTAGTCGTAGGAGACATACAAAAAGCCAGTATTTAAAGTATATTCTATGGTGTTTTTTGCAGTAGCATCAACAGTATTTCAGATACTAATACATTACTATAGCTTGATCCTATGACAAATCCCATGCATTTGCAAATGGTATCATTGGAAGTGCACGCAGGAGCTGAAAATACATCCTATGGCCACTTCAGAAGAGCAGCTATTTACATTTCTAACACTTTAAAAACTTGTCATTTTTTGTTGGCATTTATGCAATTAGCACGAGTATTTAAAGCACGTAAGTGATGGATTTAGATACCTAAATGTGGGATATGGATGCTAGGTTTGGGAACACCAAAGAAGCTAGATCTTCACTTTGAGTCTGCTGCAGTAACTAAACTGTTCATCTTAGCCAGACACAAGCCAATGTGGTGTACCAGTGCACCACTCATGGTTGTAGAGAGCTCCACTATTTGTCTTACCATGTACTGCCCTTATTTCATCCTTATGTCTCTTGCTGCATAAAGCTGTGCTCTGAAATTCAAGTAAAAAAAGAAAAAAAAAAAAAAGGATTTAAATTGCAATGTATAACTTCGTGGGGCCATGCCTGGTTGGATCTGCACATGGGCTGAAATGAGCTCTGCAAAATCCCAGCTCTTCAATGGACACAAGGGATACTTTGTGCCGTTGCCTTTGCTGTCACATAATGGCTCTCCCATGTCTGTCCCGTGGGCACAGCTGCCATTCCTAGGATGAGGTGCCCCTTGAGATGGTGCAGTTAGAGAAGAGAAAAAAAAAGACACAATCCTCCTGTTGTCCAAATCTGGCCCACAAGCCACCAATTAGACTGTTCTGGGCTACAGCGCTCAGCTCAAAGGGCTGCTAATTGTATTTTAATGACAATTTACATGATACTGCTGACCATTTCAGAAACACCCAGGTCACTAATTACTAGTAGCCTATGTGGTGCTTTAAGCAGGCAAAGCACCGTAGAAACACGAAGTATCATTATTAATGTTCTCAACGGCCTTCAACGCCCTTCCACGTATCCAAATCTTGTTTGTCGGCCCAAACCTCCGCCCTGGCTGCTTGCATCTGTGATCCAGCAGCCCAGCTGCAGCAGATGTTTTGGCAGCAGCCTGGAAAAAAGTAAAGAGGAGCAGCGATTCAAAATTACTTACATTCATTAACCAAAATTCTACTGTTATTAATACAGTAATAATATTAACTAAAATTCCTACAACTTCCCCACTTGAGAGCATTTTACCTGAAATACTAGCTTGATTGAACTGAATATCTGAGCGTGGTGAGGACATTTAAATAAGGTTGGCAGAAATGCAAATACTAAAAAAACAGATCGTAGCAGGCGTTATTTCTTTCCTGATGGTTGTTGCCACGCAGGAGGAGTGGTGGGGACCCAGCCAGTCTGTGGAGCACACGGTGCCAAAGCTGTGCTTGTGCCACCAGTCCCAGGGATTTCGGTTTCCGAAGCTGGCAAGTTGGTACCTCCCAGCAGCATTAAATTCCTTTCCAAATGTTTACTTGTATTTTGTACAAGATGCTTTTAGTTTGTTGAGGAATCCATTCTCCAGAAAAAATATTTAGAGTGCAAATCACAGTTTTCCCCTTTAGATATTCAGCCGAAACACGCTGGGTCTGCTAACCACTGACAACACAGTGGTGGTCAAGATGTTTATATATAAAACACTGTATCAGTGAGAGTAAAGCACACATCTTGCCCGTCTAATAGATACCTAGTAATGAAGTGGAAAAGCTGGCTAAGCCCTTTGCTAAAGTACATGCATTTACGAGAATATAGGTTAACTGTAGTACAGTGGATTTTAAATGTCAAATCTAGGCAATTAGAATTTTGAAGAGACTTCTGATGCAGGAAAAAAAAGGAGGCTTGTTTTTTCATTGCAAAATAAAATGCATCGAAATAAATAATAATGCTATTGTTTATTTTAGTGAATATTTACGTGAGATTAATCCCTTTACAGTGTTAGAGTGTACTAGGTTTCACTAATCTACCCTCAATATTATGTGAGATTGCAGGAACAGGACAGGAGTGAGGTGCTATCTCTGCTCTGTGACCAGGTACACAGCAAAGAGCATGAGATCATCTGTGTGCACTTTACACTTATTTACACTTACCTGAAGCCAGCGACTTTGTGCCTGTAGTTGCACGAGCACCTGCTTGTTGTGAGCGAGCCCCTGAAACTGCTTTAAAAAGAGACATTTTTTTTTTATGATGATGAGGTGGCTGCTTAAAAAACAAGGAGATTTGCACATGGGAAGAATTTTGCATGCAATGTTAAAGACACCTTTTTTTCAGCCATTTGACCCAGGAGTCTTGCTTTCCACGTAAATGATCTGCCTCACTTGCTTGGGTAATGCTTTAAGCATGTTGTGTTCCTCTCCTTTCTCTTAAGTCTTTGCAGTGATGGTGTCTTTGGAAATGCAAGTCTTGTAAAATTCTTGCACTTTATTACTTAGCGCTGTTTTTTTTTTTCCTTTTACAACATTGATGGTGTTTGAAACAGAATAAATCTGAGGGCAATTTTTTTTTTTCCTTTTCTGTTTCAGGAATGCTTTCCTTAACTGCCAGTATGTTCTTACAAATCTCACAGCTTGTACGGAGCAGCAGATCTGAGCTGGTGCCAGACAAGGGCTGGGCTGGTAAGAGGTAATGCTTAAATTTGTGTATTCCTGGACTTTTAAACTAAAGATCATTCATTTAGTTTTCATTCTTTTCAGAAAGGTCTAAGATATTGGTGTAAGGTTGTTTGGTTTTTTTTTCCTGATTTACACAGATTACTTTCTCATCTTCATTTATTCTTTTAAAGTTATAACACTTGAAATTTATCCCATGACTTTCTTACCTTTAATGTAATTCAGGAAAGCATTTAAAATTTAGAGAATGAAGTATTTTTTAATAATGGCAACTCTTTTGCAGGAGATGAAGAGAGTTAAAAAACCAGCAAGCTTGTCTCTTGATGACAGAAAACCTTACTTTTGAAAGTTGTATAAACATGCAGCCTGGCCTGCATTCAATGTCTTGACTGCCATAAAACTAGAAACATTAATTAGCATTAATTCATAGTCTAGTTCCAAAAAAGAAAGAGAAAAAAAAAAAAAAGGTAAACATTACACAATTCTCAGTAATGAGAGCTTTTTTATTTCTAGAAGATGTTGGTTTAATTCTCCAGATACTCTCAGTATATAGAGCAACTTTTGATCTCCCCCTACATAATACAGCACGGGAGAGTATCTCTTTAAATTCATTTATAAAATAATTCAGGACTGTGGGTGTCTTTGATCTGTTCCTCTCTGCTAAAGTACAGAAGAGAAGAACATGTCGCTTAGCAACCCGTTACTGGAATCGGGGGTGGGGGGGTAGAGGCGGAGAGGGATGGATGGTCCAGAGTCACAAAAGGGAAAAATTAATCCCTGTCAGAAAACTAAACTTCTGACAATGCTTCTCTAAAACAAAGCAAGCAAATAAAAAAACAGAGGGGTTTGCAGAATTAGGTAATCTCACTTTTTTTTCTTTTTTTTTTACCCCACTTCTGGTCTATTAATAGTAAACTTACAACCAAATCAGAAAATCAGGCACAGGATAGGCACTTCAGGCTTAAATAGCTTCAGGACTGGGTTGCAGTTGAGGGGAATCTGAAGTTGTATTTTTAAACCGGTTAAGCATATTTTAAATTGAATTAGTGTTGTCAAGACTAATCACAGTTAATTTCATATGGCAGTTTTCATCTGAACACCTCAAATAAACTTCATGTGGAGTCTCATCCTATTTTACAGTTGGACAGCTTAAGTGTCACCAGACTGACTTATTTAGGGTCACTTACCTTGTTGTAAATAAAAATGTAGATTTCTCCAAATAGTTACCAGGCTGTGATTAGCCGGTAACTAGGTAACATCTTAGTAATTCTGAAAAAAAAATCCAATTAGGAAAGTAACTGCACTGAAGTAGCTGAGCAGCACTCAGACAACCGCTACCATTTCTGCAGCTACAAGATGATAATGTTCCGCAGAGAAGTGGCAGGAGCAGTGAGTACCATCTCAAACCACTTCTGCTCTTTCCGTTTCTGACCAGTGATGCCCTAGAGCAGCTGTAACTCACCTCTTTCTTTTGCGCAAGAACTCAAAGAACAAACTCCGCAGGCCTGTGTGGCTGATGTATGGACGAGCAAATTGCTGCAAAAAACTGCAAGAGGAAGAATGATAGAACTAGTTTATATGAGCCCACTTCAACAACTTTCACACAAATTAAAAATACCTCTGAATTAAAGAGAAATTGTTATGCCTGGTCTTATTATTAATGATCATAATTTAAATTATTTAATTTAAATTTATTTAAAACCTTCTTAATTTTTATGCCACTTCCATGTCCTAATCACTGTACAGTTAAGAGAATCCCTAAATGCTAATGGGTTGCATTTCTCCCAGAGTTCAGTACAGCCAATTCTGTACTGAATTCTGCAGCAAAATTGCAGATTATTCAAGCAAATTCCTACCTCCATCCAGAGGCTAGAAGCTTGTCGAAACTGGCATCTATTGCATATTCCAGCAATTAAAAACATGCTTGAAACTAAACATTATTGTGCTCTAAAGTAACACTTATTTTTATCTAGTAAGCAAACTGGTAAATGGTAGCGTGGACCTCATTAAGATGTAAGTTCCTTAGAATAGCGTACCGAAGAACTTAGTATATAAGGAAAAAGATAATTTTTTATTGCCCATATATAGCCAAGACCTAGAGAGTAGAATCCTGTCTCCAGTGAGATCAATGGGAATTTCACTAGTTACTGCAGGGGTGCCTGAATTTTACCCAGAATATCTGAGAGGGTGCTTTTTTTATTGGCAAATACTTACATAACAGGATTCTATGGCAAATTTTAATTAAAGAGAAATGTGTAAAGCACTTGGCATTACATGGTCTAATTTTGTTAAAATACAGTATTTAGAATGAAGCCCAAATTAGAAGCAAGTGATGCTAACTCATCTGTGAGCATTTCAATAAAAAATTATTTTATGGAGAAGCTTGTGTAGACTCTGTATTTTTGGTTTTAGCAAATATTTTCTATATGCTTTCATTTTTATGATCCAAACAAATTTAGAGGCTTTATTTAAAATGTCACAAGCTGAATCCAACCCCATGGACTACCCTATGTCTTTGCTCTCAATTAGACCAGGGTCAACAATTCTTTACTGTAACTTAGTACTGAATAAGTGTTTTTGCTTAATGCCAAAATCAAGTGGGAGGAGTCCAGCAACAGTAGGACTCTTTCACTCGTGCTCATGTTTACCCTACCAGTTCATATACTTAGTGGGTTTTATTTTTAGGAAACAGAAATATGTAGTATCCATGAGGCTAAGATTATCTTGGTTGGAGATTCTTGTTGTTGCAAAAAACGTATGTGATTTCTCTAACAGAGAGGGAACATCTCCACCTCCTCAAAGGGCAAGCAGACTTTGCGAGACTGCTAGTTTTGAGGAATATGCTTTGGACGATGCTGACTTAAAAACATGTACAGTTAACATAGCTTTCTGGTTATGGCATTCAAGTTACCAGATCAGGATGATACATGAAAAAAGCATGCAGATAAGACATCGTTTGCCCAAACATGTCATCAGAAACTGACTTCCTAAGGGTATGTCTCAAGCTGGAGAATGAAAACACAGATGTGTGATATTTTTCCATTTCAGAGCAATCATTATAGTATCACTATGATGCAGACTATCTTCACAACTTCTTAATCTCATTACTGACAGAGGGAGACTAATCTAAGTTCCCAGAAGTATGGTGTTGGAGAACTCTCAGTTTATTGCCAAAATTCTTGAAAATATATTTGGTTGAGAAGTGAGCCCAGCTGAGAGAGAGCACTGGGGAAAAGAAGATTTTCTTTGGTGCGGGACACCACACTGTGACAGCCTCTGTTCTTAGGGAAGAATCTGTATTCTAAAATGTATCAGACTATTATTTTCTCTTGTAATCTCCTTCTAAATGAAAATAGATTTATTCAGTTTTTTTCACAATGCATAGAAAAGTTTGAGGTTCAAATGAAATCTCAGCTCCTTCTCTGTAGAGAATCAATGGCTCTCTTTAAGAAAAAAGTATGCCGGTCCCCTTGCCCTCTCAAAACGGTAGGTCATCACAGAACGGGGTTTTTTTGGTGTTTGAGATGCAGTTTCCCCAGTGATCAGCACTTACAGCAAGGAGAACTGCGGCAGTGTCAGAGAAGCTGGATGGACATCTTTACTGCTTGCAGTACTACCACAGCGTGTCTGACTCCAGCACCAGAAAGCTGGCATATAAACAGACTGAAACATTCACTGAAAAGCTTTGATGTTACATATATGTGCAATTTGAAAAGGAGTTTTTTGTTTGCTTTTTTTTTAAAGGAAATAAGTAAAAGACGTTATAAAGCTATACAAAATAATGTCTGGTATAAAGGAGGGTCAGGAAGTTCGTTCTTATTTTTCTCACCTTGTAGGGAACATGGGCATTCACAGAGCACGATACATTATGGAAATAAAATCCCAAAAGAACCCTTTCCCTGTTCAGTTTGACAATGTACCCTTGCTGCCAAACCTGTCCCCTGACCCAGCCAAGCTGAGCTGGGATTGTTGGACAGCCTGCCCCAAACAGCCCTGCTCGCTGCTGTCTCTCGGAGTTATCACAAGTAGCGTCCATAAGGTGTTGCAGAGCTGAAAATTTGTGACTGGAATCAAAGGGTTTTGCAGGAGAGGAAAAAAAAAGTGCGGAGAGTTCCTTGTTAAGCCTGCTAGACAAGAGCTTTTTCATTGGAAGAAGTCACATTTACATGGAGAATTTACACGTATTAGTGGCTGTGGTAGAATATTTCTGAGGAAGCCCCTCGTTAATATTTTGGCAGCACGAGCGTGTTTTGTCCCAATTGCAAATGTCACTCCATCTGCCACAAAGCCATTGGTTCCAACAGCCTGGCTTTCTCTGTTAAAGGGGCATCACAGAAACATTATGTTTGCTGTTGGGATATCAGGGGGGGAACACAGTATGCATGTGTCCCCCACGACAGGAGTGTGCCCTGTTGGTGAAACATTTGCCTGGAGAAAACAAGCCAGCTGAGGAGGTGTATCTTCCGTCCTACTTACTAATGAGGAATCTTTTAATTTAATTGTGTGATATCATCATTTAGGTAAGATTTTGATAACACCACTGGCTTAAATCTGAGTTACATCATGGAAATATTGGTTGGAAGGAACCCTTAGATCAACTTCCACCTTCTACTCAAAGCAGGAGTGTCACCAACACTGGGTCAGGTCTGCTGCAGTTTTACCTAGCCAAATCTTGGGTGTCCCCCTCTGAATAACCGCTTGCAGTCCTGCGGTGCCCTCCCAGGCAAGCAGTTCTTCCTGATGTCTAGTCTGAACCTCCCAGACTACAGTGTGTGGCCACTGCCCTTTGCTATACCATCTGTCGCTACCAAAAATACCTTTGCACCATCTTTTTTTCCAACTCCTGTTCAAGCAGTCACAGCCTGCTATTAGATCACCACGTAGCCTCCTCTGCATCAGAATGAAAAGCCACAGACTCCTCCATCACCTGAAGCATGTGCTCTATGTCCCTGACCAGCCCAGTAGCTCTCTGCTGCCTTCCCTTCCCATTTCTGAACATTGTCTTGACCTGGAGGCCCAAGGTCAGACATGGTATTCCAGGTGTGACAATACTGGCTCTGAGGAGATGAGAATAATGAGTTTCCTCAATCTGCTGTCCACCTTTCTTCAGAAGTAGGGCAATGTGCAGTTTGCCCCATTTTCTGTGAGCACACTACAGGCTCACAGTTGACCTGACATCCACTATAACCTCAAAGTCCTCTTCAGGAGGGCTGCTGCTCAGCCAGAGTTCCCAGCCTGTCATGGCACATGGCATTATGCTGCCCAAGATGCAGGATTTTGTAGATCTAGTTAAACTTTGTGGGATTTCTGCTGGTCAGATCCCAAGTTCCTGAAGATCCCTCCACAAAAGTTAGTACCTGACATGTCAATGACTCAACCCTAATATATAAAGTGATCTTCAGATTGTTGTTTCTGCATTCTAGATCATTGTGCAGGTTGTCAGTGAAGATGCTAAACAGTATTAGCCCTGTTATTCATCCTGGAGTACTCTGCTTCCCTCCGTCCACCGAACCAACCAATGTCGAGACTGATGACTCTCAGTCTGGAGTCTCTCTGAGCTTTCTGACTGCTACACACAAACTGAAGGAAGAGCTTTTTTTTCTGCTTGGTATCTTAACTTGTAACCTATTTTTGAAGTGTTTTAGCAGATGGTAGTGAGGTATGTAGTGGACAATAGTAGCAAAGACAAAACATTGTTTAAATTTAGTAGAACACTGTAAGTAAGCTTCTAAAAATCACATTAAACAAGAAATGGCTCTTACCACGTAGATTTTCTACACTTTTCAATACCAAGTGTAGCATTTTGGAGTACACAAAGGTTCTTTTGCCATTAAGAAAATTATTTAATGTTTGTCCTTTTTACTGCGTTGGCATGAAACCAACCTCTCACCATTACTGGGAGTAGAAAGGAGAGTCCTCCATGCCAGGACAGCCAGGGGACCTCTGTGGCACAGTGGTCATTTGTGTCCTATCCCTGGTTCAGCTCAGGGCCCAATCCCCTAAACCTTAGGTGCCTTATTGGCTGCATTATTGGCTTATTTGGGACAGGTGAATTGCACTATCACTCTGCAGTCCCTAACATTGCCAAAGTTTAATATCATAACAGATCTGTCTCTGCAAAACACTCTGGTTTTAACAAAATATCACTTGTCTACAAAGTTATCTTCCTGTTTTGTTTTTTGAAATCTGAATTATAAAGAGGAAAAAAGGTATGTGATTCCTTAAAAGCAATAGAGACATCCAACAGAAGAAACCAAGCTCAACTCTGAAATGACTGTTTCAGTGATGACTTGCAATCTGTACAGTTTCATCTACTTGATAATACCCAGCTTAGTGTTAGATCTAAAAAGAGAATGAAATGAGAAAAATCATTCCTTTGATATGCATTAAATTATTCAGTTAGTAAATTAGTGAATCTTATTCTGAGTGTTATTAGCTATTAGCATGTTATACTTCTTGATGTTGCTCATGAAGAATACATATGAAAATGAGGAAAAGATTTCCCTTTTGAAGTTGCTGCCACTTGAGTTGTTGACATTTCTTTTAATGGGTGCCTGTCCTCTTGAATGCAGTATTGTGCTGTCTGTTTTTATCAGAGATTCTTCATTTTTAATTTGTTCTCTCATTGATTAGACATTTTTTGAATGGGTAACTCTCAAAATAATTAGCCTTTCAAGGGAACCGTGTTCTCCTAAATAGTTATTAATGAGTATCTCCCCTTTTCAGTATACTTAGGCCTTTTTCATTAGGAGAAATTCAAGCTTACCTCTGGCCTCATCAGTCCATGCCTGGTACCACTGTAGAGAGCAGCAATCTCACTGCAGATTTCAGGAAGAACAGCATCAGACCCTAGGAGTGAAGAAAAATTGTTTGCGCTCACTTTGTCTTAGGAAGATGAGTACTTTCTAGGAGAAGTGATGAATGTTTCTTTAGGTTCCAAGATTGAGGAGGGAAGAAAATGAGTGAAGGAAAACAAGGTAATTCCATCTGAATAAGGATACTGTCTTCAAAGACGCTATCATCTTCAGCAGCTGGGCTAATGAGCCTCAATTATACTGCCAGTTTTACAATACAGCTCCCTTTTATTTAAAGTCAACGTGTGTTACATAAAAATAAACCCATTAAAACCAGCAATCATTCTGCATCTGAAGTTATTTTCCCACTAAAGAGCCAAGGACCTTCAATAAGAACATACTTTGTTTTAGAAATTATTGCCAGTGTTACACTTGCAATTAAAGAGCACAGTGGCTAATAAAATATTCCAACATGTCCTGTATTGCTGCAATGATCTAATCCCATTCTGATTCCTGTTTGGCTTCTCTAAACCAGTTTTTGTCCCTTCCCTTACTCTCGTATTTAAAAGTAAAATCTGCTTTGAGCATTGCCAGCTAGTCTCCTGCTGAAATGCAGTCTTACTTTTGTACGTTAGACTATTTACTCTTTCAAAACAGACGGTGACATCATCCTCACCCTTTCTCTCATAAGCTCCCCTGCTCTTTCTCCCTGCTTCTTCCACACTTGGCCTTTAAGGAGCCTCTACTACAAACATTAACTCTCCTGTCATTCCTGGACAGACTTCTATGCAAATCAGAACCTCAGCCCATGGGGCTGGCATTTTTTCATGAAGGTGTAGCTATCTGTTCAAGGTCAGTATTTTAAAACAGGAGGATTTTAGAGTCTTTTCCAAGCTTGTTGCATCAATTTATTTCCCAGTTTCTATGAACAGTACAATCAAATTGGGTTTTTTTGTCATTCCCATCTGCTATCTCATCTTCAGCAGAGGTTATACTGTGGGTCAGCCTGTACAAACTGTCTAAACTCAACAGATATGGCTCCATGCCTAAATGGCATTTACGATACGTCCTTTGCTATCCCAGCTGAAAACTAAAGCTCTGAAACTGGCTCTGGTGGTATTATGGCTCATATCTGTAACATTCCTGCTTTCAGGGCTTGACCAATGCTATCAGAATTATAAAGTAATTTTATCTAATTTATGGCTTTGCATCCTTACTAGTCTTTTTAGCCTTCTTTTGTTTTCTGCTTTTCTGTCATTTCAAATAAGTTACTGCTCTTTGCTTCCCCAGTACTCTCCTTGACCCACCTCCCCCTGCTATCTCTTTCACTAGGGAATTGCTGACTCATTCCTCCAAGAGGTAATAATTCCAAAATTTCCTCTGTGGCTGAGAAGTCATTTCATTCACAAAGCTATCTCCTAATCTTCCTCAAAACACTGTCGCAAGATCCTCATTTTCCCGTCTCACACAGAGTGGTGGCAGGGGCTGAGGGTGGTACCTGTCAGCAAGACCAGCGCTGTTGTCTTCTTGCTTCCATCTTCTCTTGCTTGTCTGTGTTTGTCTGGTTCATCCCCAGTCTGTCACCTCCCTGCCCTAGGGTTGCCATTTTCATTGACATTAATGCACGGTCACATCCAGCGGGTTTCTAGTCCATACTTGAGGTTTTTGTAAGTACAGATAATAATAGCTGTTTGTTGCTGCTAGTACGGATTCTGTGATACATGAAGACCAACATTTGCACTTCCCTGCAAGAAATGCTAGTCATTTTTTTAGAAGAAATAACAACTACAATAGAAAAAAAAAAAAAGGGTCCAAAACATCAGCATCACCTTTCAGATTGAAAATCAATTAGAAAATAATGACATTGAAAATTTTCATTTAATTAATTTAACATAAAACCCAAGGTGATCCAACATAGGTTGTAAAAGTTGGTATAAATGGCTGACCAAACAACCACTACAGAGTCATAACTTAAAAGGAAGAGCAATGTTTATAGAGAAGCTAATTTTATTTTATTAAATACTAGTAAAATACCTATTAAAATTATAAATTGTAGTCTAAAATACTGCAGTGTGGCTCATAGATGAGCTAGCATGGTCTACCAAATGGCCTTATGTGGTGACATATTTGTGGAATAATATAATATAAGCTATTTCAAGAATCCATTTACAAGTAAGCTGTCTGGGTAAAGCTCTCCCCTCACTGCAATCAATAGGAGTTCTGCCAGTGACATCAGTGAAATGAGGTTTTCCTGTCACTTTTAGCATGTACAAGATTAAATATTGGGTCAGGAAAACAGTATTAGTTCTATTGCATGCAAGTACCAGTGATTTTAAATACAGCATTTTCTTAGGAGGATTACTAAATGGAATTGGAAAAGTGATTTATTAATGGATTTTTTCTTTTTTTAATTATTAACTTATCCAGATTTCCCTATTGGTGGAAGCATCCTGTTATTTTGTATGGTCATGTCTCTGCTGTTCCAGTAAGAAACAGGCGCTTAAGCTGTAGGCCTTTGGGTGTGAGAGGTCAGTTGTTTCCCTTCCCCATTCCAATGGAAAATCAACAAAAGAAAGCATTTAATAGCACGAATTCCATTATTACATAGCTTAGGAGCTTTGCAAGCACCTCAATGCTGCAAGTGCTATGATAATTTATCTTTGAACTTGTTAGTAACAATACATAATTAACAAGCAAGCTGCAGGAACATGCAATTGCTGTGTATTTACCTGGTACTTGCCATGCAGTTGTGGTATAATTACAGCTATTATACCTGCTCTGTACATGGTGTGCAGTGCACTTTATTTTGTGCTATTTCACATCACTCTTGGTCCAGCAAAACAGAGCACAGAATTTAACAAAGTATCTCGTTCTATTGTAGGTGGAACTGAGCCATAGGTATGAGACTGCGTGAATCTGCACAGAGCGCTGCTATTTAAGTGATCGCTGTGGTTTCTGGCTATGCAGGGTGGCAACCTTGCTTTTTGAGCTCAGGTTATTTATATTTTGGACTGCCACCCTTTCAGATGTAAATTAACTTGACTATGCAGATTCAAAATAAGACAGGCTAGAGTTAGGTTTTTTTTTAGTATAATGACTTTTTCAACTCGTATAATATTGTAGGTTTCTATAACAATCATAGGTAAAAGAATGCATGTAAATAAGCTATCTTCTTACAAAGCTCTGGAAAACTGTGTGCTACAAGTGCCCTAAACTTCATTGCCCTAAAACTTTATTAGGATCAGAAAAGTCACATAATATAGGCACTGGGAAAAAGTTAGTCACATTTTACATGAGTCAGCATGAACTGTAAGTCCAACTAAATTAGAAGATTCCATTATGTCTGAGATCCATGTCTAGCAGGAAGAGCAGTACCACACATACCAGCCTTTAAACAGATGCGTGTAGTATTGCCCACTCTGAGGAGAAAATAAAGATCTTTCTGTAGAGTGGTTACAACACTACACTGGTTGAGTAACTTAACAGAAACATAGATTGAGTTGTTGTAGATGTAAAATTTAACTTTGGTATACGAGAAAACAACCTAAGAGCTCCCTAATCTGCACCAGGTAGAAGAAGATAGTAGGGAGCTTTTCCAAGTATAAGTTATTATTGTTCAGCTTCATAATAATTTTCTTGTCTTGAGTGACTTGATTTATGAGTGTAACATTAAAAAAATTCTTGCTCAGAAAGGCTAGCAGTGTGACATGACAGGGCACGATTCATGCTACATTAATTTCCAGTTACTATGTTGGCTGCATACAACTACATCAGAAAAATGAGATGCAAATTAACACAATATAATTACCTTGTTTGAATGTCTCATGCTGAATTTCCCCTCTCTGTTACAGCCAGCACACTCCCAGTTCGTGTCATCTGCCTAGGGTCCGCTGATGTCAGGACGTGGCCGCGACTCCCTGCAGAGCCTGTGGCTCTCCTGTCCCTACAGCTGGGCTGGTGTGGCATCCAGGTTGGTAGGCAAGCCTAAATTGCTGGTTTGAAAGTTGGGTTCGGGGAACTTTGATGCTTAGCATCAAGAACTTATTTCTGTCACAGACTAAATGAAGCAGATGAAATCATCCCAGGAATTATTTATTAGCACCAAGAGTTAAAATTTCAGTCGACCTCAGATAATGCAGTTAAAGAACATTAATATGGTGCACTAAGTTTTTTTCTGTGCTGATAAATTTGAAAATAATTTCAGAAGAAGTATGAGAGCAAAATATAGCTTCCTTTTGCAAAATTCACATTTGAAAAAAAGTTAATTGGTTTATGATGTGCATTCTGCATTATTTCTATGCGATTGGGGTTTTTTTTTAAACTGTTTTTAAAGGTTTTCCTGTTTTCATAGGGTGAACCTTTTGTAAAGGAAAGGATGTCCATACATGTCCCAGTTACAACACGGACATCATCATCCATGAATTTCATGACTTTTTAATTTCAGTTTTTCCTGCTTAACATCATGAAGTCCCTGGGTGTCAGTTGCAGCAACTCTTCACATTATCTAAGAAACCGGCAAAGTATTTCCACTGCACACCAACAAGAGCTGAGGCCTGTATTTTACAAACATCTTCAAGGCAAATATTTAAGGCCAACTGCAAGACTTGGATTTGAAATTCTAACTCTGGTGTACAATGGCACTCAGTGTTTGAGTTGGCTTTTGCTCCTTTTCAATATTGCAGAGTCATTCTAACACTTTTCTTTTTACAAGGACACATGATAAAGTACCAACTCTATGAACAATGGAATCATTCTTTTAAACTTTTATCTGAAAAGATGGTATTTTACAATCTGAGAAGGGCAGCTTTCTCCATCTAGATAATTGAGAAAGGGAGGCTTTCTACTGACTGCAGCAGGGCTGGGATCAGACTCTTCTGCTAGCGTTTTGATTCAGTCTTATTTTTCATTAAGATGCAACAATAACCAGGAGAACCCTGTAATTACTTCTGGGAATTAAGTAATTTTTAAATGGTGAAATTGTGGATCATTTCAGTCGTAATTTGGAACCCAAACACTTTATATGCCATCAAAAGCTTCATCTTTCACAAGGGGTGTTTTGTGAGACTGAAACTGTAATGAATTGGGATGAGACAGAAGCTCTGGTGAGGAGCAGATTTGAGTTGTGAAGTGGGTAAAATAATGTTCTCCTTAGAGTTGGAAAAGCTATCTTCTAGTTAGTGTGAATATTACAATGCATGTAAGCTGTGAGCATCTCAGCGAATATACATCCTTACGTCTTAAATAAGTTTCAATAAAATGTACTTTCTTTGTGACTTTTCTAGGTTCAGAAGTGGGATTGTTCTCAGGGACAGTACTCAAAACCGGCTCTTTTGATGTTGTGTTCAGAGAAACAGACACCGTGTGATACAAGTTCATATAAAACGAACAGAACTAGGACAAGTCTTCGAAGACTTCTCGCAACAAATTGCTCACAAATTATTTACTGCAAGAATTACTTGCAGAGTGATTACAGCACATGTTTTTGAAATAAATTAAAAAAAAAAATAAAAAAAAAGAAAATCAATCTGCTTCTGGACAAACAATGAAAAGAGGAAGAAGAAAATTCCTCTAACAAATATGAAACTGCAAATTATTCACTCAGTTGGCAACAACCAATTTTTATGGTAGTAGGAACTTGTGAAGTAGGAGGTAACTGTATGAAGAATGATTGATTCAGTATCTTATATTGCAGTTCTGGAAGGGGATCAACATCTAATTTAAAAGCCATTTTCTTCCTTTTACCCAGTAAAGAAACCAAAATGATAGTCAATGTCTGTGAACCAGTTCGGGCAGATAGACTCTATTTTGTGTCTGTGAAGTCCTGTAGTCACTGACAAAGGCTGGCTCCTAAGAGCACTTTAATAGGAAAGATCTCTCTTGACAGAAAAACATCAAAACCTGCCTGAGGAAGGATATGGCTATCAAAATCCTCTTTGCACCTTCCCGTTAGAAAGTAAAGGATTTCCGCTTCCTGAAGAGACATATAATTGGTCTTAAACTTGGTCTATCTTTGCAGTCTTTGAGTTCTAGTCTTGCATAAACTGCATCTCCACTAGCCACGTATTTCAGTCCCTAGTAATGTAATGAACCGTGATTTACTTTCCTCTTCAAAGAATACAAAGCACACTTTGGGCATCTCTCTCCTAAGACCACTCATTGTCTCCTGCTTCCTGGTGGGAAACCAGCCACCTTCTGGGCAGGAGGCTCCAGGATGCCGCACTGGGATGCTGGCAGAGTTACCTTCTGCACAGGATAGAGGGTGACTAGAACATGTTCTGGTTATGCCTGTGGCATGATGGATGCGAGTTCAACATTCGGAGCTTCTTAACTCCTTACATATGTGTTGATTCAATATTTAATTCCTAATTTAATTCCTGAGCAGGCACATGCTATTTTGCAAAGGCATAGCAGATGCAAGGGAGTCCACTTGATTGTACTGCTTCACTTCACAAAAAACTTGAAATATTAATGTCGTAAATAAGCATTACAGCACAATCTTTGGGTGAATGATATCCAACATTACTCCAGATTTTAGTCGTAGTGAAAGATTTTACTTTGAGCTAATGGAAGAATAATTTTCATATAGAACATTGATGCGTTCATTCCCATAAATACCAATTGCCATAATTCTATTGTATGCTCTTGGCTGAGTTATACTGAGTTGAATTAGCTTGTTTTAACAGTAACCACTGATTATAAGTTAATTTTACTACTTCTAAGTTTTCAGAGAGAAAGCTACCAGGATTGATACATTTCCATCTCCACTGCAATGTACTTGTCAGAGGACAGCCAGTATATTGGCAGACCAACTTCCAGAGTTTCATTACAAAAGAGCTTTAATTTTGACTGTAATCTGGATATAGACAGATTTCTCAGCCCGCTCAAGTCTACTGACTGCAGGTACATATGTAGGTGGTTTGATCCAGGTAAAAAAACCATACCACTGCCCTTTGCCTTTACCATCCCCATAGGTAATTTTGGAAAGTTTGCCTAGAAAGGGTAATGAAATGTTCAGCTGCTGTAGGCCCCCCCCAAGCCTACCAGCTTTTTTGCTTTTGTTTAATTTGCTACATGTGATTAACTCCAGTCTGCCTGGCAGACTCTGTGACTAAAAATATCCTGTGAGTATACATAGTATGCTGCATCACTGGAGGAAAGTAAATAAGACCATAGTCTTCATAATCACTGTTTTTCCAAAGAACTACTGCTCCCAGCAGACAGGCTACTTTAGGCTGTAAATAGAAATCAGAAAAAAAGATTTCCTTTCTTTGATAGTTCTTCTCATGAGAATTTTAGTGCATTCCTCTGTGCACCTACTTTGGTTGTGGTGGCAGCATGTTGATAATACTGGTCTCGTGATCACTGGAGCCTATTCTGAAATGCACCAGTGAATATGGGAAATAATTTCCACTAGTAGCAACATGCCATTTGGTGATATAAAATCAGGTGTTAGATCAAGACCAGTTCTGGATAGCCTGATTTACTTCAAGATTCAGGTGATGGCTTACTCAAAATTCAGGCCTGCAAAGTAAATAAAGTTATTTCTTAGCTACCTGCACTTTCAGTTCTAATATTGGCGATATATTTGCATCTCTCAATTTTGCAGATTGCCTTTTACCTCTTTATTGATGATCTCAGTCTAGTCAACTCTTGATCTGTTGTCCTGTTGATGCCAGTGATGTCTGGCCTTGCCTCCCACTTATAGCACAGACACCATCATCTAAATCTAACATATCATATGGATCGAATGCAAGGTGTTTGCACGGCCTTTAAATCTGACAAGTAATGTGTTATGCATTTCTTTTCTGGAAAAGTTGTTCTGGAAAAAGTTGTGCATTATTAGGAATTCAAAATATTACCTTTTGTTACAGCAACATGCAAATCGGAGGACTTCAGAACAAATCATAATCTTTAATATGAGCTACACTTTTCTGATGCTTCAAATGGCCTTGAGAAGGATTTTCTATGCTAGACAATACCCTCATTATTTCATGGCATGGGTACTGCTGTAATATTACGTCTGTATTCCCCTTATTTGATTGAATACTACTCACAAGAATCCTTTGACCTGCTGAGTAGCTGGTAATTTATTTTAGTCAATTGTATTACTACTGAGAAGTACTGTCTTTCTGCCTATATAAATAATAAAAAAAAAATCTTTTAACCTTGGAAAAACATTAATCATGCTCTTTTCTTCACTGAGGGAGAAGCAGCAAGCTTTTTGGGGAGGAAACCTATTAAGTGAAAGATATCTTAGTCAACAAGGGTCAGCTCTGGCACTGAGAGCAGAGGAAAAATGTTCAAAGAATATGTGAAAAAACAGATGGCTTGAAATAAACAAATAGAAAAACCACTTTGTGTTGTACCCAGGCATGTGATAATCCAGACATCACAAACTGTCATAATCATGATCTGTCGTTCTCAGTGTCTTCCACTTTGCTTTGTCATTTACAGCATTCATGTGTCTGACTTTGAACAGCCTGATGCTATTCACGAGTTGATTGGTTTGACCTTAAAAATATCATTAAAATTGAAAAAAGCATTTAGAAAGTTGGGAAACTAGCATCCAGGAAAAAGTCTCAGAGTGCAGTGAAAGATGTGACATGACTGACCTCTCTGATTTACTCTGCTTTAAGAAAGTCCTGTCCCCCTCTGCCTCTCCCTTGCACACTATTGGCTGCAATTGCTCTTGATACACTGCTTCCTCTGACCTTTTTTGTGGTGGGGTCTCTTCCCTTTACATCATTTATTCGGGTGTTTTCATCCTCATCCCTTTCTAGTCCTCTTTCTGAAATGGCATGAGACCCAGCTATTACCCATTGCCCACCTTCTTGCTCTGTTACCAACTCCAGACCTCTTTTACCATTAATTGTAGCTACTTACCTGGACATGTTTTACCTCTCCACACCCGTAATCCCACAGTTTTCTATGTCAAGCCCCTCATCCCAGAACTTCCTGCTTCTTGAACCACTATGGCTCCTTGAAACTAGAGGAGCAAACAGTAAGCAGATGATAGAGCTCGTTAGAAACACAGCACACACCATAACATTGGGAGCCATCGCCAGATCTACTGTTAATTTAGTAGCCTTTTTTCTAGAGACCCCTTTGTCCTCTAATGTACTGAGCAGCTGAAAGCAGAGAGTGCTTTTCTTCCCTTTGCCCAGCACCTTACACCATAGAGGACATTATGGCTGTAGTCCTAGGGAAGTTCAAGGCCCTTCAGATTCCAGTTCCACAACTTCCCCTGCACCATTCCTCAGCAGGAGCCTGCCTGGGACAGGTGGAATTACTCCAATGTTTGCTACTTGATTACTGGTGCTCATCCACATCCCACAGTCCAGTTATATTGCTGATGAGATACGAAGCAAATAGGCGTACCTGCCAGCGCCTCAGAGGCAGAGCTTTTGACGTGATGCTTGGAAGGTCAGTTAACCTGGAAATTTAACACAAGCAATATTCACGTAATGTAAATAGGTGGGGGGGTTTCCCCCATAAAAGTGTCATTTAAATCCTGAAATGAAGAGCTGACAGCCAAAGCACATACTTCATAGGTAGATCAAGGTGCTTCTAAAGTAACGTGATCTTTTTTCACCAACATTGAAAAATCCGTCAGTGGAAGGAGGAAGAGTGGGGAATAACATCCCTGCTCTTGTCTATTCCATTATAATTTCTACTAAAAGGGATGGTAGAAGAGAAAGTCGCAACAGAAAATAGGAAGGAATCAAAAAAAGAACAATTTAGTTGATCCAAAAGGCTTATTCTCACCAGTAAATATTGTGTCAGAAAAAGAAATAAATCAGAATTTGAGAAAATGTATGAGAAGTACCGAATTCAAGAATGAGGAGTTTCATTTTCATATAAATGCCAAATATAAAAAAGCATCTCTTGTGGTAAGATGCAATCAACAGATTGGAGCTTTGCAAAAATTAAGCAGTGGCCTTTTGTAGCAGCTGGTATGGTCGATACTATAAGAATAAAAGATACAATATTTCATAAAAGGATTTACAAGAGGTTTTTAAGTGGAAGTGGTGGAGGTTTTTTACAGATTCACAGAACATGTTTGCCTTCAAGCTTACTCTATTCTATAAAAACACTCAAGTAGGGATGTTTTTCCTAAACTAAGCAGATAATGCTTTGCAACAAGAAGAGGAAATTAAATAGCTTGATAGATTGCCATTCCTTCCTCTATCTGGTCCGTAAATTTATTTTTTACTTGAATTATATAGGTATGAGCAAAGGATTCATAGGAATATGAAATAAGAGTACACCTTACATGAAGCTGAAGCTCAGCGAGCACATCTCCAAGGAGCATGACTTGTAGGAGAACACAGGCTCAGCAAACCTTAACAATTGACACATCAGGTTGAGCTCCCTGAAACTGTGTCATCCGCCAGGCCAGTGGTTAGTGCTTTTGTTGTATGTTCCTGCGGTGCTACTGATGATGTTACCATTACAAGCACATTAGCTCAGAGTACCACACGACTATTAGCCAGCAGCATTCTGACCTATGGTCAAGTCTGTTATTCCAATAACCACTGAAGTTTCTCAGAATTGAGCCTAGAGAGAGGTAATAGCTTGTCCATACCTGTATTTACAGTGTGCTTCAGCTGCTACATTTCACTGAAGATCCTGTGGGCTCCTAAGGAGAAGCTGTATCAGAAAACATATCAGAAAAATGTCTTTTCTTGGAATAGAAGTCAAGATTAGTAGGCAGAAAAACCTCACAACTAAATAGGGCTCAAATATGAATGACAAGTGTGGGCTGATCCATCTGTCAGTCTTCTCCTACTATAGTTGTTCTGGTTCAACAAGGAATACTATATTTTTGAAAATTATGATGATTATATATTGCCCCAAACAGAGGAGGTCCCATTGTGCCAGGCACAAAAGAACAGGTAATCCTTGTCCTGAATACCTTCAACAATAAATAATGTAGCTTCATCTCCTGCTTTCTCAGCCTTTAACTAGATGTTATTTTTCCCCACTAACCTATCAGGTAGTAAAAAGGCTCTGAAGAAATCTTGTAACTTTGGTTTAAATTATTGATAATTATTTAATAATTATTAAATTATTATTAGAGCCCCCATTAATCTCAGCCTTCCT
>JANHFX010028487.1:0-16572 GCA_027560015.1 Chloroceryle amazona
CATGCTTGTCCTCGCAACTCCTTCAGTAACTGTAATATTTCTCCCTTACTGTTTATGTCAGGGAGTCATTGTAACGAATTAATTGCAGATGAGAAGTAATACCCGTCTTTGAGTCATCAGTCTTTCAGGCATAATTTCATTCCGAAAGCTCTTAATCGAACGGGAGATCAGCTATAGGAAAGGACTGCTTTTCCCATAGGATTATCAGATTTCCACCAGAGAATACAGATCCTGGATTATTGAGCTACATGGGATTTGTGTATTTCTTTCTAATTAGTCTGTGAATCCGAGTTTAAAATTCTTTATTTGGAAGGAGATGGTGGAGTTACTTCCTTCTAAGAGAACAGATGTCTCTTTTCTCTGGCATTTTACACAGTTATTCTGGTTATCCTGTGCTCTGTAGATGATTTACTGCCTTAATTGGATATTAGTGTCAAAGGTTGATTAGACTCCCTAATAGATTTTGGATCTGCAAGAGGATTGCAGTTTTAAATGCGTGATTAAAACAATCGTGTTTTCCATCTCTTCTTGAAGAGTTGAAAGACTGATGTATTACATTTGTGTTATCTTCTCTTTGGTTTATTAATGTATCATCATGAGGTTGTCGTGTTTGGTTTTGTTGTTGTTTTTTTTCTCTTCCCTCTGCTATTTCATTTGCAGAACGAAAAAAAATGAATGTCAGAGAGGATTTGTTTAATCATTTAACAGCTGACACAAGCCATGTCCATAACAAAATGTTGGTGAAGGAGTAGAGGATTTCTGGGATACAGCAGCTCCAGTACCTTGAGGCCGCTTCAGTGGGTCAGGGGCAGCATTTGGTGAAGGATGCAGTAGCCCAGGCGTTTGGACTTGCCAGGACAAGGTCAATGGCTTGCATGGAGCTCCTCTACTTGGCTGAGGAAAGCAGGCAGGCGCCCCTGGGCTCTGCTGCCGGCTGGAACCTGCCCTCCCCTTCCTACGAGCAGCAGCAGCAGCAGTGTGAGGAGGGCGAGGTGGACCCCCAAGCAGCCACTGCCGTGGCCCCTCTGCACACCGAAAGGCATTACAAGCCCTTGCAGCGGGGCGCTGTGGCTGAGCCCTCCCTGACACCACAGCCCTCCCCCCTGGGCACCTCACCCCAGAAGCACCCTGCACCCCCCAGCACCTTCCAGCCCTGCCACCCACCTGAGCGCTTGCCCGAGGGAGAGGACAGAGGGAAGAAGAAAGCCTGCTGCTGTGCCCAGGAACTTGAGACGTCATTCACCTCTGTGGATGAAAATGTAAACCTCGAGCATGCAAGAAGTGCCCTCAGTCCTGCGGGTGGCCGCTGCCAGGATGCCCCTCTACAGCAGCGTTCCTGCAGGGAGCTGCCACCCGACTGGGTGCACGATTCTCCTTCCCTGATCTCTGAGGAGGACGATACTGCCTCGGAGGCAGCAGCTGGGAAGTCTGTGGACTATGGGTTCATTAGTGCCATTTTGTTCCTGGTTAGTGGCATTTTGCTGGTGATCATTTCCTATGTGGTACCCAGAGACGTGACTGTGGATCCCAACACCGTGGCTGCCCGGGAAATGGAGAGGCTGGAGAACGAGAGCGCTAGGATCGGGGCTCACTTGGACCGCTGTGTTATTGCTGGGCTGTGTCTCTTAACCCTGGGGGGAGTGGTGCTCTCCAGCCTGCTGATGATGTCCATGTGGAAAGGGGAGCTGTACCGGAGGAGCAGGTTTGCCTCCTCCAAGGAGTCTGCGAAGCTCTATGGGTCTTTCAATTTCAGAATGAAGTCTGGTGCAAATGATAATATGCTCGAGCTGTCGTTAGTTGAGGAAGATGTGCTTGCCATAGATAATTAGTGTGGTCATGATTTTTAAGGCAGCACTGCTACGGGAAAATATGTTTCATTAGAGAAAACAGATGCGGCTAAAGATAGGTGGTGATGCAGTTTATTTGTCTGACAAGAATGGTTTTTTCTTAAGCTTCATAATCGAATGTTTGCAGTATATGAGCACTTGTTGTAAAGGGAAAACGTGCCAGAGAAATTGCAGCTGATATAAAATAATGAAAACCACTGAATAAAAAGAGATTTGTGATAAGTAGGTTCCTCAGATGCTCGTTTATCCTAATATAAAACATTCCATTGGTGTCTTGCCTATATAATTTTCTTATTACTCCCATATAGAACAGGAATGACCTTGACACTTTGGAAGCTGTTAATTATTGCAGGCTGCAGGATTATTAACTGTCTACTTGGTAGACTGTTAAGAAGCAGGACCAATAATCACATAGCAGGGCTAATATTTAATTAAAAGAGATGCTTTTTATCCTTTAATTTTAAGCTGATCCTTTCTTTTCTACTCAATGAAAGCTAAGGGAAAAAAAGAACACCACTTGGTCATGACTTGCCACAAACCTCCCATATTTTCAAACAATTGTACAATTAGAGGTGATTATTTAAGGTATAAAGTAAGAAGCAAAGAGCAGGAAACCATATGTCTCGTGGTAGGAGACAAAAGGCTCTTTCAGCTTGAGGTCAGTGGCTCCATTTCAGTTCAGATTAGCAATGATTGATAGTCATTAACTTCTGATAGCTATAGTGACCCATATAAAAGAAGTTTAGTTCCTGGTGGACAGATGTCTTTGTATGAAAACTGCCACAACTTGAATTAACTGACCTCTTGGTTGGAGTCACAAAATATCCAAAGAGCGAAAAAGCATGGGGGGTGCTGAGACTGAACACCTTCTAAAGCAAGGATGCCAGAAGGAATTCAAGCTCACCTGCAGGGCTTTGCTCATACAGGGTCTGTCTGCATCTTACTAGAGTCCTTTTGAAACTGTAGTTTTGTGTTACTGGGCTGTCAGCCTTCTCATAACCAGCAAGGAAAGGCCAGGAAGGGGCTTTCTGGGGCTCATTCAAATTTAAATAAATAAATAAATAGTGTAAAAAAAAAAAAAGTAAAAAATAAATTTCAGGAAATAAAAAGGTTATTTTTAAAAAGATACTGTCTTTCCCACTGTGACATACATGAGAAGAATTATCTTGGGAAGGAGAGAGGCCCCTTTACCCAGGAGTATGTGGCGGCACAAGGCTCAGAATAACAATTGTCAGGTGGAAAAATGGGATCCTCACACTACTTTGCCACCTGGTTCATCATTCCCTCTTCTCTATTCATATCAGGAGATAGATGTAGCTCCTGAGTCTGGCCCTCGCCTACTTCAGTTCCTCTTGCTTGCCAGCCACAGGTGCTTGGTGTGGGTGCCTTCAGTCAAGGGTGTGAGGAGCTGCACTGCTCCAGATTCATGCCGTTGGTCACTGTAAATAGCATGGTGCAGTACCCGGCTGTAGCGCTGGCCTTGCGAATGAGATGCTGCTTTGGACGTTACCTACTCTAACTGCCACTTTAGCTCAGTGTTACTTGGTAATGAAATGAGCAGCCTTATTAAGTGGTGCTGCTGCTTACTAGATGATTTTGCCAGTTTATGTCATAATAAGGAGCATATTCACAGGCAGGAGCTCAACGGTGGCCGGCATGTCCACAGTCATATTTGGAGAGCTTACAGCCCTCTGGATGTGTCATGGGGGATTCAAGATTGAATTTCTAAGGTCAGTAGATGGAATAGCTTCCAGATGTAAGGAGAAGCCTTCAGCCCGTTGTGATTGGTGAGAGTGAGGAAGGAAATAGCCCAAGAAGCAGGATGCAGAGAAGGAAGGCTCCTCCTTAGCTGGCCTTTGCCTGCTGGTGGGTATGTGGACACTGCCTACAGGGCTGGATACATGGGTCAAAGTGGAGTGCTGGGGACAGCACTGCCTCTTGCCTTGACCAGAAGATGGGAAGGGGCTGGGCCATGGCCTCCAGAGGCTTTCCCTTCAGGGAAAGCCGTGCCAAGTGGGAGGGTAGATGGTGTTGAGCAGGGGGCAGCGAGATGGTATGGGGCAGGGGATGGACATCATCGGGTATGTAAACCCTTTCACCAGCCTGGGTTCCTGACAGGATTCACTGTAGTTACTTAGAGGACAGAAGCTCTAAAACTGATACTGATGGTTTTGAGAGCCATTATTTTTATTTTTTAATAATACATATGCATAAAATTGGAATACATTTCATTATTGCAGAAAGATGACAGCTAAATCTATAAGGATCACAGATTTCTTGTAGGAACAATGGCATGCCTTAATGCTGATTATTAGCAGTAGAAAAGGGAATGCTCCCCTGACTGTCAGTATGTTATTATCAAGTGGGAAGTTTTCTGACACTTTGTAAAATGCCTGTCAGAGATCATGAGCCTGCAGTACTTAAATAAGCCCTCAAATTTTCCCTGAGCATTTTAAGGAAACGTAAGTCAACCTGATAATCTAAATACACACTGCAGAAGTGTGAGCAGTAAGAAAATTTAAATACAAGGACTAACATGGTTTCTTTATTCTGATGTTAGTGTATGCTACAGAAGAAGAATGCAGGTCTTCGGAGCCCAGGAGTTCAGCAGATAAAGACTCTCAGGATATGTCACTGACTACTCAACAAAATTACAGGTCTGTGTGGGTTGGTGGTGAGATAAAAACCTCTAGACTCTCAGGTTCTCGTGCTGTGTGGTGCGACAGAGACCAAAACACTTGCTGTCTGGTGGCTGATGGTGGAAGATGAATGTATTAGCCCACTGTCTGGTGGATGAGCCTTCACATAATTCACCTTGCACGAGGCAGTACCAAAGGCTGAGACCAAGGGAAAGTAATTGCCCTCTCGTTCACCCTCGCAATTTGATTTCCCCTGTTCAAACTGTAAGTGCTTTAAGATTACAAGTGTAAGAAAAAATATTGCTGGGTTTTGTTGGTTTTTTTTTTCATTACCTAGGCTAAAGTTATTGCATGGATCATTGGAGAGCTTTTTTCTTTGGGGATCTAAATTTTGGGATGTACCAGGTGGGTTTTAGGTGCTGTCTGGAGTACCCGAGAAACATATTGGGGTTTGTGCTGTCAGGCATTTTTTTTCTGACAGACCCTAACAGCAAAATGTGACATTTTCCCTTTTTCTACCTCATGCTATGTCTGTGAGTCAGGCCCTGTCCTGACCTGTCTTGCTGCCGGAGGGGACCCAGGGGGCTGCAGCTGGGCTGGAGGCGGCCACACTCTCCCGCACCGTGGCAAGGAGCAGGCAGCCCACAGCTCCCCCTCTTGAAACAACTCCCTGCTCACTCCTTTAATAAGTTCCTTTTCCTCGGTTAGACATTGGCAGCTGAGGCTGGCCGTGTGGGGACTGCCCAGCACCTGCTGGGGACTCTCTCCAAAAAGGAGACCTATGGTGGTGTGATGCCCGCCGTGCGTGGCTCCCGTGCGCAGCTGGCCCTGCCTTCTCTCTGCCAGCCCAAAGCCAGCCCTGCAGCAGAGATGCTTGACCCTCTCGCCTAGGAAGCTACGCTGAGTTGTTGCTGGGTTTGATATGTTTACAGTTTTTTAATCTTTGTAATTCTTTTACCGTCTGTAATGAGTATAACGTTTACTGACTGGGAAAACAGCTGATTTAATCTTGTGAAACTCCTTTTTTGACCCACGACAGAGTGAAACATCACAGTCCCTCATGAGCTTTTCAATAGTCCGTTTGATGCCTTATTATTATAGCAACAACATTCTGTACAGGTTGGAAAATAAAAGTCTATGAAGCTGAGCGCTCTTGTCATGGTCATCTTTGCTCCTTGCTGAATGGCCAGGTGCAGTGGTTGGCTCTTCATGCTGCAGATGCAGCCCCTTGGCCTCTGGGAGCTATGGCAGGGCCCACATTGGCAGCAGGACTTGCTGGCAAGAAAGAGCTCTAGACCGATTCTGTCAGTACACCAAGCTTGTCCCAAGGTCACCCAGTCACCATGTCCCTGCTGGCCAGTCCTTCCCAGTCTGAGAGTGCCAGACAATGCAGACTTTAAAACTGCTGGGCAAGTGTCCCACCTAACTCTGTATCACCAAAAAGATGACGAGAAAAAAAGGAGGGTGGGACCAGCCATGGCTGCACAAGCAGGCAGATGGGGAGATGCTGTGACGTGAGGTGAGTATCGAGCCCCTGTCCACCATCACCATGTGCATCACCATCTCAATACCACATCCTCACCCTGCCTTCGCTTACCTGTGGCCGGGGCAGGACTACAGCCGGTGTTGGACTCAACCAGCTGCAGTCACAATGCGTGGGGGCAGGGTCCTCAGAAAGCACTGCCAGCGGTGGGTGGTGCAGGAAAAGGCAGGAGTGGTGCTCCTGGAGTGCTGGGGACCAGGCACCCCCTCCGTGGTGGCTTCACCTTCCCTTCCTGAAGGGACATGGCTGTGCCAGAGTGGGTTAGCAATGGGAGGGTGCTGGTGCAGGGCCAGGAGTAGCTGGTATAGCAGCTGAGCAGCACCTCCAGGGAGCCATGGTTTTCTCCTGGCTTGTATTTATTTCTCCCACATTCCCAGTGCAAGTCAGTTAAACATCTTAACAACCTTTGACAACCTCTGCTCCCTCCCAAATGCAATCCAAAGGTATGCCATGCAGGCTATGCCTTGTAACATTGCTTTTCATTCCCGCGTGACAGGATCAGACCCTTTCCTCCCAGTGTCATGTGAATCAAAGTGTGAGTGGTAGTGCAGTGGTGGGTGTGGACCCAGGCTGGAGCTGGGGCTGTCTGCTCTTATTACTTGTTTCCACAGTACCAGGTACAGCAGGGCCTTTATTTGCAATTTGCAATTCAAGTTTCAGGCCGTTACTGCTATAGCAGTAATAAATGTGTCCCTGAGGTGGCCAAACTGGCTGCAGTAACATGGCATTGGTGCCAGGTGTAGCCTATGGTGTGCAACCTATGGTTAGTAAAAGGTTAAGAGAGTAGGTGTATATATAAATATGACAATCCATCAGCTTAAAGATCTGGGAGGTTTTCTAACTGAAAGCAAACACTAAGTCTATTGTTACTCTTTTTTACAGGATTCTTCTTAATCTTACCTTTTTTAAATTTTGAAGGACTGATCACTGTGTACTTTATTCACAGGGACTTTTTTTCCCCATGTTTTAAGACCTCCCAAGGTCAAGAGTCTTGTAGACTGCAGGGAGGTGAGAGTTGTTTGATTTTCTTATCAGGTTAAATTTAACTGTGGCTGTTATAAATTTCCATAAAACCAGATAAGAACCTCTTATTTGAATTGAACCTGGTTAGTATTTGTTTGTGTGAATGTAAATGCAGTGCCCACTGTAGAAACTGAACCAAATATCGCATGTTTTTATTAGATTTTCAACACAAATCTGTAGTTACAATACTTCTGTAGACTTGCAGTATTACTTGCTTCAAGACTTGTAAAGTGTTTCCTGCTCATTTATGTGCAGATTTGTCCACCTTTATGTGTGGTAAAAATACCGAGTTATTACCACTAACTGAGCTGCACTTCACAGGCATTTGGTGGTTGTTGTGAGTAAGGGCACTGCAATCTAACACACGTATTTTTTATTCCTCTGCACCCACTGTATAACCCGCAGAACAGCACTGAAAGTGCTTCTGTCTGCATTGAGAAGTGAGATACCATGCAGTATGATATGTAAAGCTTTCAAAACACCTCCAGCACACAGACATCAAAGTTCTGTATAAAGCATATAGTGCCCCCATTATACTGATGAAGTGAGTCACTGCCTGTGCCCAGAGAGCCAGCTGGAGAGCTGAAGACAGAAACCAAGGCCTCTTAGGTCACAGTCCAGTACTGCAGAAAGAACTTAATTATTACAGAACCCCTAGAATAAATTAATCCAACAGGGATGGCAAATATTGTTTTTTAATTATTTTTTCCTGAGGAATGCCATTAAAGTTTCATTTCAAGCACAAAATAATTTTAAAAAATCCTAGCAAAGTCAGCCCAAACAGATTTTTGCTAATATTTGCAGGAATTTGGGGAAGGTTATGCACATTTAAGGCATCTGTATTATAGTAAGCTTTTTTTTTTTTTTTAAGGTTTCAAAAAATCAGTAGACTCCTATTGAAATAATAAAACAGATATCTTTATATCAGCACAAAAGGCTTCTCTTTTCCAATAATAGTCTTTGCTTTGACAGATGTGTACACAAGGAAATTTAGCTATTGTTGAATAAAACATTTCCAGAAGCAAAATTGATTAAGTCCCTTTTGTAGAGGAAAAAAAAAATCAATTCTTCCCATTAGAAGTATCTAAAAGATGTTGATCGGCTAGAAATGTAAATAAAGTCCTTTAATCACTACTCTCCAAGTCCAGTGTATCCATCTACAAGAGACTGTCTTTTGTCTCTTTATATCTTAAAATAAATTTGGTTCAACTCTAACATGAAGCAGCTTCTGACAAAGTAGCCTGAGCAACTGTACTTGAATGTAAATAATATCAAATAGCTACCCAGACATTTTGTTATTGCTTTTCTCAAGGATTAGCTGTTCATGAAATGAGTATGTACTTGATAACAATTTATCCAAGCTGGAAACAAAAATATATTCACTGAAAAGCAGAGTAATAGAAACTATGTGACTATTTTCAGTTTCTATGTATTATCTGCTGATTTCATGTACTAAAGACAGCACTTTCAGGATCTCTTAATTAGTAATTGTTAAGGGCTATTAGGGGTCATGGAGGGCTATTAACAGAAAGATGCAAAGTCTCTAGCTCTGTAAGTCCCTAAGCCTCTGATTGCTAAAAGCTGAGAGAGTGTGCTGATGCATGCTTGTGCTATGCTTTGGTTTAGATAGAGCAGTATCTGCTGCAGGCTGTTAGCTGAGACAGTTCTGTGATAGATGGACCTTTGATTTGATCCAGCCTGACCCTGTGTTCTCAAAGCGTTATGCTTTGCTTATAGTGAGAATACCAAGTTGCTGCTGTGGCTTCCCAAAGAAGGGACTATGGATCAGTAAGTTGCAATCTTACCTTTGTCTTTCCCTCCTCACAGGAATGGTAAACATGGCTGGAAGTGCTCTTGAGAGGTCATTTTCCAGTCTTCTGGAACCTCATTCACCTTCATCAGACCTCAAAGAGAATTGCTCATGGCTGTGAAACTGCTTTACTCAATTCCCTGAGCACTCTGGGATGAATTTTGTAAGGCTTACATGATTTGAAAATATATAAATGTATCTGTGTAGCCTCTTTTCGCTTCTCTCTACCAGCCTAAGTTCCTAGTAAGTTCTAAAGTTTATGTGTAGTCTGAATTGTTGTAGATTTTTTTTAATGAGGTAAAGAAAAAAAAACCAACAGGCTGAAGCACTTCAACCTTTTCAGGATCATTTTCAATTGTGCTCCTCCCTCCCCACAAAATAATAAATATGTTCTTTGTCTTTTTTATTTCTAGTATAAATATAGAGCACTTCCTCGTGACATTTTTTTAAATCTTCTAGCAAGATTTCACTTGCTGTCCTTGCCTGTTGTTCCCACAAAAAAGAAATCCCTAATTATTAAACATATGTCCTAATTTCCCCAGTGGAGAAATTTCTTCTAATTTTAGGTCACTCGATTACCCAACCCAATGTTTATGATGCTTATTTTTTCTTTCACATTTTCACATTTCACATATGCTTACTTTGATTCCTTAATTTTGGTTAAGGATTTGCTAAATTTCCTGGATGTCTTCTTCCTTTAAACTTCTGTTTCATGGGAGCACACCAGCTGGTGCTTTGAATTTACTGAAACTTTGTTCCTTGGGAACCCGTGTCTGGGGCAGAAATAATCTGCTGAACCAGCTCTATCCTGTGTTCATTTTATTTTTTGATACAGGTTGAGCTTGGTGAACAGCTTGGTGACTGGGTTTCCCATTCAAGCCCACCTCCATTTGTTCCTTAGCCTTGCTCCAGTGTGGGCAACAGGATGCAGATTTTGTGGCACTTTTGCTCTTTGAGCCAAACCACGTTAATAAGGAAAATGCTACTGCCTTATCTGTGGTATGAAATGACAATGCTGAATATTGAGATGGGAAATATCTTCATTTAAACTTCATAGGATATTGAAACCAGTCTTAGCAAAGAGTTGAGTTAGAGGCAAAAATCAATACTGGACAGTGCTGAAATGCCTCTGTTCAGCTGCTGTTTTAAGTGGCTTGTACAGACCTTACAAATCATGTTGCCAACAAATGGAGGAAATACAGCTTTTAAAAAGTCAGAGAATTATTAATAGTGTGTTTGACCTCCAGCTCTGCACAGTCTACGAAAAGAGCCTCATTTGTCATATGCTGCTGCCTTACGCCTAATTCTGCAGCCCCTGTTAGGAAGCAGTTGTGCATAGGAGAAGTGCATTGCAGACAGTGAGGGTCAAAGCTTTAGATCCATGATAGACTGTGGAGGGAAGGAGAGAGGGAACAATTTGTGGTCAACCCTTGAACAAAAAAGAAGGGGTATGGGAACTGTTCACCTCATATATCATTCACACACTAATGATATTTCTTGTCCTGGTGTGTGAGAGAAGACCATTAACTGGGCTGAGGTTACACTGCAAGTAAGTCTCCTTCCAGCAGGGAGAGAGAAGTATGGAGAGAAGCAAATGTTCAATGTCTTCATGAGAAAATGAATGCTGCATCCACCATCCTGGTGGTGTGGGGCCTGGCACCTCCAGCTGGGCTCCTCAGCAGGCTGATAATATCTGTCGTGCAGCATTTGCAGTGCGAAGCAGCAGTCTGAACCTTTAACTTTAACCACTATCTGGGTAACCTAAGTGAAAATCCACCGCTCTTACTGCTGTTATTGTCAGTTTTGGACAGTGCCTTATCATCTGCACAGAAAAAAAAAAGAGATATAATGCAGACAGCAAAATTCTCGGTAAAGTTAGCCTATGTGAGATGTGGAGAAAAATGCCACATATTGGGCTGAACAAATCTTCGCATTGATTTCTGGAACCCGAGTCCTTCTAGAAGCACCACAAATGCATGTCTTTATTTAGCGCTCACATTCAAAGAGCTGTCACTCTTTATCTAGAAAACTCTCATTTGTGTTCACATCTAGGGTGGTTCAGGGTCATACATAATTTCTGCTATTCTTGCTTTACACTTTGAAGCCAGTTCCACTGTCCTTCATATGCCTCACGTACGCATGCACACTTACAGCACCGCTTGAACACCACTGTACTGGTGGCTGCGGGCAGTGTCCGCCTGACCCATGGCACCACTGCAGCTTCAGGAGTGCACTCAAGAGCCTGCGTAATGGAATGTGTTTCTCTTCTTACAGACAGTCTTAAAAACCCTTTAAAATATTCTCAGATTTCTCATTTATACATTTTCATCTGAGAACCCAAATGTCATTTAACAATGGACATACCTGTGGTGTGTGATCTGTGGCCCAGTAAACAAGTAGTTCCTCCTCTTTGGCTGTCCTACCTCTTATCTGGTTCTGGGTCCAGTGCATAGGAATAAAAAGGCAATTATTTCACACGTCCCCTCCAATTCAGATGGGATTAAGCCTACCTTTCAGCTGGCTGGCTGAGGTAGCCTGAGATAAGATTTGATGCTGCTAATAAGTTGCTGCTCCTGCACAGACCAAGATGAAAAGAAAGGGAGATAAACAGCACAGGGCTGTGGCTCAGAATCAGTCTTAACCATAGTAAACAACAGGTTTTAGTGGCTTTCTTTTAACACGTGTGAAGGCAAGAATCCAGGCCATGCCAGACCGACACGGAGAGTTTGTACAATGTTTAAGAATCCTTCACAGGGAATGCCCCACATTCCATTTAAATGGGCTAGGACACAAAATAACCAACTTACATAACTAATTGTAATTTATTTACACACAGAATGAGGCAATGCATTGCAAGGAGGGCAATATCGAAACACCACAGGATGTGAATCTGTCACAGCTCTGAGGGAGACAGCATCTTTCTGCCTTGAGCTGAAACCTCTCTTATGCGATCCCCAAACTGATTGCTATGTCCATCCAAGATGTTTACTGCCATTCATATGGGATAATGTTTAGCTTAGTTCCTGATTTAATGAAGGTGTTTTAAGGATACACAGTTTGCAGCGCATCCTTCTGTTTTATCTTGGTGAACAGAAGGGGAAAAGAATAAGAAAAATATTTTTTATTTTTCTTTAATAAAAGAAAGTGTAAGGGACTAAAAAGAAGAAAATGGGAGGGAGAGTGAAGGTCTTGTCAGCAAGCAGGTAGGAATATTGATTCTGTAATAGAAATAGCTACAGTCAATAATTATTGGGGGAGTAGATTTCACATTTCATTCTGAATTGAGTTTGGTCAGCTTGATCGATGCTGTTGTAATACTGGAGGCTAATCGGGATTGTAAACCCAAGAAGAAAAAAGAAAACCAAAGGCAGGTCCTTACACAATACAAAAGCAATGACTTATGGACGTTTTGATGGTGATTAACTGTTTTTAAGTCAGAAAATGCCAATTAGTCATTCTTTATACTAGTAAACCACCACCAATAATAAAAAATACTAATTTTTGAAAGCAATGGCTCTTAGCTATGTTCCAAAGGCCCCTACCCATTTCTATTTTAATGCAGGGGACAGTCAGTTGCTGGGATTTTTCTTATACTTCACTATATAAGACCAGTTATGTTGCTAGTGATGGTAATGGCAAAGTCTTCTTTGAATTTAATTGCTTTGGACAGACCTTAAATTCTCTCTCTCATCATTTTGTCATCTTTGAGAATAAAAGTTGATTTTGCAATTAATTTGAGGACACTCTACATTCTCTAAATTTCCCTAAGGGCACAAATCACCCCAAAATCTTAGGCAGTGAGAGTCGAACAAATCCAGCAGTATTCTGATGTACTAAAGAGGGATTTCGTTTCTCCTTCATTCTTTCCCTTTCCTTCACTATTCTCCCACCTATTCCAGCCGTGCAATCCCTCTCTTCCTTGTGTACCAGCTCTGGTGGTTGTCAGTGCCCTTTACAAGCTGATGCCAAGCTTGGCAGAAGATTATTTCATGACTTTTAAGAAAAATTTTCATCTCCCCTTTCCATTTTCCTATGTCTCACTTGCTTCTCATGTTGGAAGAAACCTAGATGCTTCTGAGAATTTGCTCCTCAGGACATACCTGTGTGAGTGGGCACAGACAGACCATTGCTTGAGCTGTGCAAGCTTTTGAGCTAAGTAGACACAGGGCCAATTGTGTCCCAAGCAGTGTGATGCTGCCATAGCATGGCACAGTGCCCAAGAAATACACCGTGCTTCTCAGCATATTAACACTGCTATGTGGTTTGTGGAGTAGAAGTACCTCATACATGGTTCATCTAGGTTTGGACACAGGGAGCCTGAGCTGAATGCTGCTGCCTTTTATAGCCTTATGTCCTTAATCATTGTGTAAACTGTCCTTGCTGTACTCCCAGCTCTGCCTGTATCCTCACCCCTCTCTTCCTTCAGCATCTTCTCTGCTGTTAGTTCTATATATCTTGTTTTACTCTCAGTCTCTTTGCTGTCATGAGCTGCATGCCAATGCTGGGCTTATTGTTCAAGATAAATAATTTCTGCTATCTTGATGGAATATGTATATTTCATTTGGTTTATTAGCTAATTAAACTAATGTCTAGAAAACCTTCAAAATGTCTTCTGCCCTTTTGCAGTGAAGCTAGTTTATCTTTTCAGCACTGGGAATGGGAAAATGGCCTACAAGCCCTGCAGAAAAGTTTGTGTTTCATATGTTTTTATCCAAAGTATTTCACACTAACATTCTAGAAGTCAGATTCAGAAATTCAGGAACCTTTGGCTAAATTATCTGCAGCAAAAGAAGCACATGGAAAGTACAAGCATTGTCTGATCTTATCCTTCATCCTGACAGGTAAATAATTTGCTAAAATAGAGATTGCTTAGAAGTTAAGAAATAATTTTCTTTGCTCAGAAACATGTCCCAATGACTAATCATTTTCTTGGAGTTTATGACTGGATGATACTCAGTGTGTCAGCTTTCAGAGTTTCATGAAAACTACCGGTAGAGTAGAAGTCATTTCAAAGAATCACAGTGGAGCTTCTCTGATCAGTGAGAGCAGATTGCCCATAGCTTGTCCAGCTGAGTTTTGAATTTCTCCACAGATGGAGACTCCGCAGCTTCTTTGGGTAACATGTTCCATTGTTTGACCATCTGAACAGTATAAAAGGTCTTTCTGATCATCAAACAGAATTTTATCTATTTGTTTGTGCCTGTTGCCTCTTGCCCTGTCAGTGGGCACCACTGAGAAGAGTCCAGCTTCATCTTCTTTATCCCCTCTCAGGTATTAATACACATGGATGAGATTGCCCTAAGCCTTCTCCAGGCTGAGCAGTTGATTATGAAAAATCCAGAGCATCGTACTGTAAAGCCATCATGCACAGAAGAGAACAGACCTTCCAGCAATTACAACTTGTAGCACCTTCTGGCAGGGTCTAGAGACCTCTGCCTCTAGACAGATGAAAAGGGAAACACTGTTCCAAGACAGATGTCTCCTAAAGAAGAAAAGAGTACTTTTCCTCAATGCCAGAAAGCACTATTAGATGCTCTAGGAGTTTCATTTTTTTGCCTCCCCCTAGCAAAACCCAAATATTTTGCTTAGCTTATGTCAGTTTGAAATTAAAATATATTAAATGAGAAGCTGAAGCCTTTTGCACAAGCACGTTGAAATAAAATGTTAGCATTTTGTGAACTCCCCATTTTAGTTCATCTAAAACTAGTAATGAACTGCAGTCTTTGACAATTTTATTTCACATCACAACACTATTAATCATCTCCATCCCAGTTCTACATCTATCTGGTGCATTTCAATCTCATTTCTGTGTGGGTTTGATTCATGAACACCAGAAATGAAATGCAGACACTGGGCATTTTAACATTTTTCTTCAGCTGAAGAAAGCAAATTCTAAATTAACAGTCAGATATCTGAGGCATATGAGAGTTCATGCTTCCCATCACCAAAGGCATTTAATTATTTTGCCACTTGCTTAGCTCATAAACGATGTCGTGCACTTTCTTATTTACTTTTTACAGTGCAGGAGGTGACTGCATGACAAAATCTCTCTCTCTCTGAAGTTTTATGTGTCATGGCCTTTTTCTTTCTTTTATTTTTTGCCAGAGGAGATGCTCAGACTCTTGTGGATTAATACCAGTTCTCCTCACCTAAGATTAAAAAAAAAAATCAGTAAATAATAAAAAAAAATGTCCTCCAGCTGGATTGCTAGCATGAGTTTAAAATGCAAACAGCTTGTAATTAACTACAGTGTGTGAAGGGGTTTATTCTTTGGCCCTGAATCAATGGGAGCTTTGCCAATGGCTGTGGCCCACATTCTGCAAAATTCTCCAAAAGGAGTAAGTGTTTATTCCATAGCTGTGAACACAGATATAGCACTAATGAAATCTGAGGTTGCAATTGCAATTGATCTTCCTGATATGGAGACCCAACTTGTGCTTGCTTAGTAGGGCAGCATCTCCACTGCAGTGTGATTCTGTGATCACCTCATTTCCTGTCCCCCGGCAAAGCCCCAAGGGCTGCCCTGCGCTAAGCAGTCTTCTGAACACCAGGATGAAGCAAGGGCTGCTTCCAACAGATTTATGGCTCATCGTTAATTGAAGCTTTACCAAAGATTCACTCCTTGTTTCTGCTTCTTTGTATTGTCTGGTGTGTAATAAGGTGTGAGCTGTCACTACACTCTTCCCTCAGCTGGAGCACTTAAAAGGTTCCTGTCTCCAATTGCTAACGTTCAGTGAATGTAACAATATATACAGCATTTATCTCCCTGTCAAATTGGATTGGCATTGGTTAATGGAATCAAAATTTATGGAAGAAAAGTTGCCAACAGGCATGTACATGTGAACCTCTATATATATAGGGTAAGTGCAGGAGCCTCATTTCTCTGTGTAGAAGTGGCTTGCTGAAGAGACACTATCTGTCAAATGAGGACAAATGAGGCTGTCATTTTTTAAATTGTTTTTGTGATTCAGTTATATTCACAGTTCTAACAATTCTGGGTTTCAAAAACATTTTAGTAATAATTATTGTTTGCTGAATGTGATTGTGATATATAAGAATTTGATTATTTTTATCTGCATGCTTTCAGCATTTCCCTTTCTGATAGGATATTTGATTTGTTAATATATCTTGTGCAGAAATGAAGCTATATTTTCCTATAGTAATTATCCATTAAAATTATACCAGCACAGTCAGGAAGAAAGTACAAATTAAACAAGGTCTGAAACAAAGGCACTTTGAAGACCAAGTTTCTTACATTAGTCCCTCCTGGGAAATTTATAGGCACATTAATTACTGACTTTTGCCTCTAAGTTCTTCTGCATTCTACTGGTATATACTCATGGATGAAGACAGAGGATCTCTGTCATGTTATACTAAGCGTGGACAGCAGGGCATACTGCTACCTGCAGTTCAACAGAGAGTGATACGTTGATCTTTGATAAGCGAAGGATAAAAGGAGGTTTATGATCTGGCATAAAAAGCAAAACCTTATGAATGGCACCATATCAGCTCAAGCCCTTTGTCATTACAGTGTGAAAGCTTTCACTCTGTGTTGTTTGCACACACAAAAGTATAGGATGTTCTCACCCCAGTCTATTACTACTTACTGGAGACAGAAATTACTGGGGATTTTGCATCTCTGAAAGTTAAAAAAAACCCAACCAGATGGATTATTTTCCTAAAATAATAGTAATTACTATTATAATAATT
>JANHFX010028488.1:9440-20656 GCA_027560015.1 Chloroceryle amazona
GATGGTAACTACAGGCACACTCCAGCTGTAACTCGTGAAGGTGCTACTTTCTCATTCAGGAATGAAACCTTTAGATTGTTCAACTTTAAACTAGATTTTTAGCTTCTATCTCAGCTCAGTTCTCCCATAGGTGTTCAAGGAATTTACAATTTTATATGCATTAGCATTCATTTGTTCCGTTGAAAACAGCAAAAGGAAAAAAACTGATAAAACTAATTATTAATGAAGTGAAATTGTCTGAAAACAGATGGTGCTACCCTGTGACCCCAGAAAGCTGTAAAAGCTCAATCTTGAGCTATTAAGTGTCTTGCGGAGGTACTTGAAGAGAGTTAGGAATAGGCTAATGAGTATAAATTAGCAGTTTGTTTACATACCTTAGGCCTGCTTTTTGAAGAAAAAAAACCACAACAATGTACAATTTGATCTTATGGAGTGCTACAAAAACTAGCATCGTGCTGTATCTTTATAGCAGTTCTGTTTTACAAGTTCAATTTCAACTATTTTAAGAGAAAGAGGCAAATATATTTTGAAAACTGCCAGCACACCAAAGTCTACGATGGCATATAAATAAGTGATCATAAATGAGGGAAGAGAGGTTGACTTAAAAGACAGCACTGTTTAAAAATAAATTGAGTCTGTGTTCAGCAGTATTCTTGTTTTTATTGTAGTAACACTGTTGGGTCCTCAGGCACCACAGTGGTACAGTCCTTGCTCCTGTAGAGCTTACATACTAGCTTTCAGCAGTTAATTTGATTATAAACTCTCTTGCACATTCCAAATCTATACATAAGCTCATATTAACCTAACTCTGATTTTAGACTTGACTCTAGATTTGAAATCAGATATAACTTGAGTTTGCTGAAGGTATTCCTGCCTTTTCTTGCTGTAGGCACAAACAGAAGTACATGCTGAAGCTCAACAGTTCAGAATATTATTTCACCTGTAACTTTTTTACAACAGCACATTAATACTAAAAAAAAACCAAACCAACCCCTTTTGCATAATACAAAATATACATAATATTTCCAGCATTATTTGCAGCTGTGCCAACTTAAAAAAGTGCAATAGACTCACTCATTATGAAAACTAAATTAGCCATTTATTAATGTAAAAGAAAAACTAGTAACTTGAAGTGGTTAGGATACAAAAACCTTACCCATTGCTACACCTTCCCTTTATCTGGGGAAAAAGTGTTATGTCCAGGCTGAGGGGGAAAATCCTGTAAAGGTTAGTGAATTGAATCACTGCTACCTGATTGATAGACTGTTATCCCCAAAGACATTGGAAGTTGGATATTGACCTGTACCTCCCACTAGAGGTGGAAGAAGGAAATCTGGCTGAATAGCTGAATTTCCTTGCAAGCAGCACCAGAAATGAAAGATGATGCCATCTGCTATGTTGCGAAACTCCCTCTCTGGCCTGGAGTGCATGACCTTGGACATGTAGATGCTTCCCACACATGCAGGTGTAAGGTTTTGTTTTCTTTCTCACAAGTTCATGCAAGAATTAAGGCAGACAAATTTTTATCTTTACTTTCAGAGCATTTTCCCCTAGGGTTTGTAATTACAAGTCAGGAGCTTATTCTTTAGATTTATGCAATTGCTACTTTGTTTTGTTTTGGTTTACTTTAAAAATAATTGTTTTGGTCACAAACTCAGCTGGTGGAAACAATCTTGTTTGACAATCAAGATCAGAATCTGGATTGGTTTTCAGAATGTTAAAAAAAACAACCAACCCAATAACAAAACACCCCAAAACAGGACATTTCATAGATACAAAATAAATCCAAAACACATATAAAACTACGCTGAGCAGGATCCAGCTGTCATTGCAAATGAAGTCATTATTTGCCAAACAGATAGTTGGTTTATGACCATTTACTGATCAAAAAAAAAACAACCAACCAACCTTGAGGAAAACTTTTACACATGCTCAAGCCTAGCTTTTGGAGGGTCCTTCAGAAAATAATCTGAAAGGTGCCTCAGCATAATGACATTCTAGCTTTGGAGGAAAGAATCTAATGAGGCACATTTATATGGTTTACTCTTCAAGTAAATCACCTTGAGTTGGAAACAATTAAACTTAAATGGCAGTGTATGTAAGGACAGCACACATCTCTCATAATCAGTTACAACCTTAAACACTAGCCATGAGAGAGAAAGGCAGCCAAAAGGCCGGTTCCTCTGACAATTACGAGTCTTACAGCATGGGCCTTTTTAAGACTGAGCTTTCATTAAAACCCAGCAGCATAACAGCACATGAGAAACTCGGGGTGTGTAACTAACACAATCCCCCAAGTAGTGTGCTTAGAGCTCCTTCCACTACAGTACTTTATTGTATAAAACATAAGTTAACTTCGTTAAGATATGAACACATGGGACCAAATAAAATGTGACAGGTAAGGAGGTCATACTGAACTTTGGTCTCCTGGAGGGCACTGAGATACTGAAGAAACAAGTGCAGTAAACAATTAACAGAGCTTAGATCTTCACTATCCTCTACCCTAATGTGCATACTAAATTATTCATCATCATCCCCTTTAGTTCTCTTCATGCTCTCAGCCTTGCAAAATCTTTCAGTGAAGAATTAAAGGCAAAATCTTGAATGTCTTCACTGTTTTCATCAAAAGCCAAACTTATGCCAGAGGAACTGCAAGCATAAAGCCCAGTGTGACAGTAGTAGTGCCTCTGAAGATGAAATCTGAAAACCAATCATAATATTGCAGAGAACATGCTCTAAGCAATTATGAAATTTGTGTTTTCTTCTCTGAGAAATATGAAGAAGGTAGTTATATATACCATTTGGCAGTATTTCCCCAAAACAATGTACTTCAGTAATTTAGTTGTGACCTTAATGCAAGGAATATGGTGAACTTTTAGAGCCATTTGCCCATCCAGTTGTCCTGTAGCACCCAGACAGGCATCATTATATGCAGTTCTTACTTTATATATTCATTAAGAGAAAGGTTTTCTGGTACAAATTATTTCTCTAAAACAATAAGGATGGAGCTAGTCAATGAAAAAAATACTTTTCCCACTCTGGAAGCTGTATTCACCACACATTCATTATGAACTTAATAGAAAATGTCCTTTACACATATGGTACTTGTCAACTGAATTATGAACTGATGCTGTTCTACAGTAATCTGAAATAAATTGCTCTGTTTCACTCTGCAGTGGATCAGGAGGAGGGTTGCTGGCATAATATCTTACTGTAAACTCCAGACCTGCCAGTTCTAATGGCTAAGTTTGAAAGGCAAAAATTTACAAGAAAAGGCACTATATATCATTTCTGGAAAAACAACAACAACAACAACAACCAAACAACAAACTGCCCTGCAGTTACTCTTATAATAGAGTAGAATCTGTAAAACATTTTCATCTATAACAAGACACTTTAATTAAAAATATTTAAATGTTACTAAGCTGTAAGGCACTCCAGCTGAAGAACCGACTGGATCACAACTACTCTTGGTGGCTCAGATTTCCTCTGTCTGTGTAACTATCATTGTCAGTCTTTGTCCTTTGTGAGTTCTGTGATTTCATCGGCATCTTCTATATCCTGTGTCATTTTCTCATACTCTCTCTTGAAGAAGCCAAGCTGTGAGAAATATTAAAATAACATGACATTGTGGTGAGGCATTGATAGTTTGGATTTCTCAACTTAGCTAAACATTGTGATGCTAGAAATGCACCTATGCATGTACATACATGCAGGATTTGATTTGTAGACAACTCCTAACTCTTACAATAAAAGGAGCTGGGCCTTAAACTCCTGCCTGGTGCAACTAAATTCCAAAACAGCAGTGCTCAGTAGCTACTTGTCTCACTACCAAGATATAGGCATCTTCATGTGACAAGGAGCCCTTCAGTGCCCTGGAATGTAAAGAAAATTTTCTCTCCCCTCAGTCTAGGCATTCTTTGTGAAAGACTCTCTGCCCTGACCTTTCGCAGTTCTTTTTCAGTTGTATATCATCTCAGTGTGTATCCTCTCTCTCCTTGCTTCTAATCCACAGCCTTGCCCACTGGACAAGGGAGCACAGCTGGGGAGTTACGGAAGGAGGACAGTGTCAAAAGAAGAAAAGTAAATGCCACAGCCCCTGTTTTGAACCATTGGAAACTCATATATCATCTTCACATTGCCCATTTCTATGGGGACCCATTTCAGAATTTTTATTTTTAAAGTCCTTTCTAAATGCTCCCATCGAGGATGTAATGCCAATACAGTTATTCATACTACCAAACTGCATGTGTGGTTTTGTTCAGCACTACAGAAGAGAGATTTGAAAAATAAAAAATAGCCCAAATGTATTTATCCCTTTCTGCTTTTCTTTTGAACATAAACACCTACTTACTTTCCACAAAATAGCAACCAATGCTAACAGCAAGAGAAGTCCAGCCAATATACTGCCAATCATAACACCAACTGGTATCTCATCTTTCTCATCTGGCTTCATTATTGTAACTGGAATCTGAAAGCAGGAAGATAATGTGTTAGGGGTTAATGTTGACTGCATATAAAGTAGGATTTGTAAATCAAATGCTTCACTAATCAAGAACAGCTGGACCACACATATTCCAGGATCAATGACTTGAACACACTAGACAATTACAGCCCTTTCAGTGGTGTCCAGAGGTACCTGGTTGCACCATGCAGTACATGGCAGTGCCTGTTAAGGATTAGGGGCCCTTATCACTGTTGGCTGTACACAACAGGCAGAGAAGCAATCTCTTCCATCAGCTTTTTGCCTCTCCAGTAATGGGAAGTCTTTCAGAGTTCTTCCCATAGTGCACAGACACACCATCATTAGGTAAACCTGACGTGCTTATGTGCAGGCAAGGAATAGCCTGATGTAGAGCCATGATCTGCTCCAAAAAGACCTCTGCTGCATCAGCTGGATAAGAACTATGTCCAACTGAATGTTGTCAGGGCCCATTATCTGTGGTGGGCAGCTGTAGGAGGCAATACTAATACATGGAGGGCACTGTACGCACTATGGGTTTGCTGAAATTTTTTCTCTCATGACGGTCAGTTGTCTGTCTCTTTTGCCTGCTCTTCCTGTCTTCTTGGAAACCACTAACAACTTATTAGATCTTCTCATGTTAATCTGTCTTCTCCTGAGTTAAGTGCATGAATTTGCAGTTGATGTATGGGTCAAACAGGGGTATTTCTAGCACACCTGTGATTCCTGAACTATACAGGCAGTACCAGAGAGCTCCCAGAATTGCATACAGAGTCTGGAAGTTAGTGATACCCTACCTAGCTGGACTGGGTATGACCAAGTATATAGTTACATATAACACGGTTGCTTAGTGAGACACTGCTCTCACTATTCATATTTATGAACTATCAAATCTTTGGATTTAATGTTGGAACAACATGCAGTTAGCATGAATGTTCCTTCCTTCCTGAAACATAGTAAGAGAAGTTATGTTGGTTTACTGTCTCAGAGTCGCTTGCTCAGTACATTTGTCTAGTGGAATTTAATCTTAATCTTTCTGGGAAGCTCATACTGGACCAACATATTGGTGATTGAAGTAATTTCTGCTGGAAGGTTCCAACGCTGTGCTAGGTGTGGCTGTGTGTATTCATTTCATTTCACTGAGGCAGGATAGCTTTATGTATTTTGTAACCGAATGGCCATAATGATGATTACAGCAGGTTAAATGTTCTGTCCTTCAGCTGGCAGTCCTTTCCAACTTGGAAAAAATGTGAAAGCTTTTACGTGAAGATACTGAAGCAGTTTCCTCACATAGCATCACAATGCAATATTAATTCATTTGGCTATACAGGAACCCACCTCATCCAAACTGAAGAGCCAATGTTACATGTATGTGAAGTTTGCTTTGTAATGGTTTTTCCACTAGGTTAACAGTGACGTGGCACTGTTGGAGAGGTAAATCAATGCCTAAGAACAAATATCTTCAGGGAAGTCACAATGTGGCTGGAATTCAGCTCTAGTATTATATCTACAGTATAGGCCTTTGGCTTGCAATGGAGAAGGACAGGTTCTTTCAGGGCCTAATTCACCCTATGTATTTTCAGGATCATCTTGAGATGAGATGAAATGCATCTCAGAATTACCTATTATTTCTACAGATTAGGGATTCTAGAAGGACTAACTCTAATATAGTTTACTAATGTAGATGTTAAGTTAGATGAATACTACCACCCTCATCTAAAATAAGAGGGTAAGTGGAGACATAAACTCAGATTGCTTCTGCATTGCCCTGTTCCCAAGGAATTGTGAAATGCAAAGACTGGGTATCACTGCTGACCTGCAAAGAAGTGTACGCAGTGCTGAGTACCGACTCCATCACTGATTATGTCAAAGCAAACCACCTGCCCTAGTGAGAGTGTACCTCCACCTGCTGGCATGTTTTTCCAATATTTCTCACAGGCCAAGAGGCTTTTGAGTAAGGGTTGGCCTGTAAACCTCACCAAAACTCTCTTTTCAGTGGTGTCCAGTAATAGGACAAGGGGTAAACACTTTCAAAACCCATCTGGACACAATCCTGTGCAACCTGATCTAGGAAAACCTGCTTTGTCAGGGGGGTTGAACAAGATGTTCCCCAGAGGTCCCTGGGGACCTCTGTTTTTTTTCCTCTGGTTAGTGTGTTTCTTATGAGCTCCACGGATAACTTTCAGGGTCTGTTCAACCACTGTCTCAGAGCTGTGAAAGTCCCAGCTGCAGATGTTTCAATGGCTGAGGAATTACCTTTTATTTGTCAACTGACTTAATCAACAGTCATTTGAATAATCAAATTTTGGTTCTCCTGAAATCACCAAGAGACCTGTTGGTAATTGAAATTTGGCAGTATTATGCACCAACTCCACCAAATAATACATGATTTATGAGCCACCCAAAAAGCATGTGCAATTAACTGGCATATTTGCACTGTGTACTAATGAGTTTCATCTCTTAGCGGAAATAGCACTGTGCCACAAAGCTGAGGCACTCAGCACATTTCAAATACAGACGTGTAATTTTTCTGAAAAGTATTATTTCCAGAACTACACATAGGATTCCCTTTAATTCTTCAGACACTGGAGGTTTCCCTGAAGACAAATGAGTCTATTTAAAGGTGCTTCACAAGAAATAGAGTGATCCATGAGAAAACAATGACAGAAAATAGTACTGAATTATGGCCTTATTTGCATACGGAGATAGATCAATCAATAACCACCTTCATACATATTTAACTGAAATTCCTTTGCCTGTGAATGGGCTATGCTATACATTCTCACAGATACTTGACTCCCTTACTAACTTGCATTTTGGTCTTCAATAGATTTGGTTATTTTTATGGATAAAACAGTCTGGTAAATCATATTAAAAAAAAAAGGTAAACTTAATATTGCAGATGGAAGAATGTTCTTCTCTAGACAAGCCAAGAGGACAAAGTAGTTTTTTATTACAACTGTACCACAGCGCTAATGTATTCTTCAGATGTTGTTTATGTTTGTATATAACAGATGGAAACCATGGGAGAAGGATTCTACACTAATAAAGTGGTGAAGACTTATCTTGAGTTTAGCTGTATCCATATTGTCTATATGACAGCCATTCCAAATGCAAAAAAAATACTCCACATTCTTTTACAAATGAGATTAAGTATATTTGCTAGAGTGCTGTGCCAAACACCTGTCTACAAACATGAAACCAAATACACTTACAGAAGTAAGAATATAAATCAGACTTGTGAAAATGTTTCCCAAAGATCATCTATCTATAACAATTAATTCTGTTGCATAAAGAAGTCCAAATTTTGATCTTTTCATGAACAGGAAGCTAAATGACTTTCAGAAGTTTCTAACTGAGTTTTGATGATTTCTATTTGAGATCTGTAGCTTTTCGCTAAGTCTGGTTTATAGAGTAGTTGGCTGAAATGAAAACAGTTTAGTAACTTAAGCAGTGCTGTATATAGCCAAAAGGATACATTAGTTCAACATATTCAAATGTCATCAGAGTTTAATTTGCTATGTAATCTTAAAGAACACTGAAAATTAAATGTTATTACTTTAACAAAGGAGAAGTTGAAAAATATACTGATCTATCACTTACAGTTAGGGTGTTCTCTCCAATTATAAATAACTCAGGGTTATGTGTATCAATTTTTGCCTCTGCAGAGAGTTGTAATGTCTGGAAAGTTAACTGAAAGAGAAGATTAAACAAAGCCTGTAAAGCTCTGTTGGAGGGCAAACTGATAGAATGTAGACATTCTAAAATAATTCTCTTACTTTTAAATGAAGACTTCAGAACCAGAAAGAAAAAACCAACCACATTAAGAAAGTGAAAAATTACCTTTTTAGTTGTTGCAAGCCAACATGTCTGTGAAAGTAATAATGTATCAGTAATCCAGACTTAATTTTGCTGTTCTTACTTATTAGCAGTGAAACTGGAAATCTGCCTTATTTTCTTTAACATACTGTTCAAGCAAAACAGAAGGAGTTGAGGATGTATCCATTTTTACAGTTATTTTAAAGCTGTCACTGCTGCTAGCAGGGAATAGACAGAGGAAAAAAAAGGGAGTGATAAATGGAGGAATAACTGCAGCAAAAGGTAGATGGGGATATAACTATGGCCTTTGAAAGAAATGGAAACCGGATGTTCTTTCATTTCCCTCTGCCCCACCCCCCCTGTTCTATCCAATGCTTCTGGTTTTTCCCCATTTAATTTTTCCTATCTCTATTTGTTCCTCTCCACTGCTCAAATTCTGATATCACTCCCTCCGCTTACAAAGACTACGAAATCATGAGCAATTCCCATTTGAAAAGGGACTTTGTACCAGATCCTGCTTCCCTCTCTGCATGTGTCTGGAGGAGAGGAGCAGCCACTGCCAGCTCACCCCTGCTTTTCTCCCCCTTGCAGCAGGCACCAGGAACCACATTTCCTACAGCACCACTGGGAATGGCCTCAGATTTGCAGGAGCACAGGAGCTCGTCAGCCATACCAAATGCAATGCCTGCTCTGTCATTTTGCTTCCTTGGCCATCTGTTAGTGTCAGGACCTGGTACCGTGTGCTTGACACAGGAACATGAGCAACCATGGGTCTGCAGCAGCTAACACATACCACAATGACTATCCCTGCAACATACAGTTACTGTACTGTGGCCATCTGCCCAAGTGGTCTGCCCTGCATTCCTAAATGTTTTTAGAAACCAGCTTGAGCACTATTCAAAGCATCTTGTTAATTTATAAACACTTCTTTCTTTTCTTAGCAGGTACTTGCAAGGCTACCGTCACTTTCTTGGACAATAACTAAGTGGCACTAAATAAAAAAGTTAATTATGTGCATGAGTGCTTGCAAAGTTATTTGCACTGAACATTTACAATCAGATAGAAAATAACAAAATGGGAAATTAGAGGAAGATTAGACATGCAATCTTTCCTTCCCATTGCCCAGTGGTAACTAGATTATTTCCGCTCACTTTCCTGCAAGGGTACCTGCCAGCACTAAGCAGTCATCTTGACCCAGCTGATTTGAAAAATACGAACCTGACAGACAGGTACTTTTCTTCAGACATTTGCATAAGTGTATTACATTATCAGCCTGACATTTTAAGATCTGCATGCTAAAGTTGACAACAGCCCTGCTGTTAAATGTCAGTACCTGCTGTAAGACTTGCCAGACAAACTAAGGAGACTGTGTCATGTTCCTGATGATTTAGTCAAACCCAGGACTCTAGACAGTTTGGTTGGTTGCCTAACTAAGAAGGAAACATTTCAAAAGTCTGGTTAATTCATGATGAGTTATATGCTAGATGGTACATGGCGACATAAAATGGGCAAGTCAAAAAAATATTGATTGATGTTTTTAAGCATCCTGTAGGGCTTTAAGCAAGGACTGTTTCCTCGACAGAAATGCTAAGAAAAAATAACAACAACAGCAAACCAAAACAAACAAAAAAAACCCCCACACAATTAAAACATTGTCCTCACTTTCTCTAACAAATGTATCTGGCAGCACTAACAGTCTTCTGGTATTTTGGTATGGCTTAAAATGATCACTACTTATGCTGTGATGTTCAAAGGTAAAAGCAACATTATTTTCCAGGCTATAACAAAACAGGACAGCAGAAAACAGTAGAGTTTTGTGGAAATTGTAGCTCCCCACAGATGCAGAAAATGTGGTTTTTTTCATCTGTAAAGGTTGCATTATCACAGTATTTTCTTAGGTTTTGTCCTGAACTGAAGGTTATCGGATCCATTATGCAGTCTCACTATTTACTTTACTCTTAGATTCAAGTTTTTAATCTGGAAAAACACAGACAACAATGTAAAATAAAGAAAGGTCTTTCTCTATTGGAAGGTCTCTTAACTGACCTTTGAAGAATGTCAGGAGTTAGGAAATATTTGACTATTGGATCCTTCATGAAAAATCACCTGATACTCACAGCAGCAAAGGTTCCATTCCAGATTCGGGTGGACACATTCACAAAGTACTCTCCCTTCTGCATAACCTCTTCCAGTTTGCATGTGATGGTACTGCACTTCACATTCTTACAGTTCTTCCAGGGGAACCAGCAAGGAGAGGAAACAGCATGCATTAAAAATACACTTTGACAAATATTTTACATCCATTTTTTTTTCTGCCTGTCTTTGCCATTCTGTGCAAACAAATTATGTGCTTGCAGCTGTGAATGTGCCCCTTCTGTTCTAAGAGAGGTGCTGTTATGTGTGAGAACATCCATAGGCTGTGCTCCAGTACTGTGAGGAACACTGTTCCCACCACAGCTGTCCCCACAGGTACAGCAATGGGCTCCTAAGGATCAGTGCTGCACCCCTGTCCAGCAGTACTGCAGCCCTGAGTGCTACTTACCAGTTCTTTGGAAGCTCTGAAGTTCTCTTTCATGAAAGATGCAGAATAAGGTATTTTCCCTATTTGCAATGGATTTATCTGAGCTTGACAAGTAACGCCTCTGGTCTAGGAAAGGTAGCAGGAATTAATTTGGATGCCATCATATGCAGGAGTTTATAGTCATCAAAATAATACATATTTCTGGGATGAGATGGTATATGTAAAAGGCTAGATTGTGAATTATGCAACACTGAACACTCTAGGAAACTAAGAGACTGTATCTGGTTTTAGTTAGAATTAAAATGTCTCTTATGGTAATGACACCCATGACCAGGTCGGTTAGAGGAAATATAGTTGACTACAAGATATGGAAGAATCATAAATCGCCTGGGCAACACGTCACAATACTGTGCA
>JANHFX010028492.1:0-13424 GCA_027560015.1 Chloroceryle amazona
CCCCCCAAGCAGGGTCACCCAGGCAACCCACACAGGAACAGATCCAGGGGGGTTGGGAATCCCTCCAGAGAAGGAGGCTCCACAACCTCTCTGGGCAGCCTGGTCCAGGCCCTCTCACCTTCACAGCTCGAGGAAAGATGTCAGGAAGGTGCTGGGCAGAGGAATCAGATTCCCTTGGTGCATGAACTGGAATCAGCCTGTAGAGCTGCTGGGGCAGCTCGACATCAGAGCAGCAGAACCAGGCCAAAAGCAATTTTTGCCCCTATTATCCACATCCACAGATTTCTGATTATGTGCAAGGCAGCAGCTTGGCTTTTTCCCCAGGAAGACTGGCTGTTGCTCAAGCAGCCACCAGAGCCACCGGCCTGCGCAGCAGATGTCAGCGGGACGCATCCACCCACGCCCTGTGTAAATGGCTGTAGCGTTGGCAGCTCTGCTGGATGCCCCTCTCAGCTGAGCAAAGATCTGGCAAAGCTCACTTGAAGGCTTGTCTTTTGTGCTAGTCTTTTGCTTAACTCATTTCTGGTAGCTTTCCAGGGCATATTATCATCTTACTCATGAGTTTAGGGGCCATCTGAGATGCTAGGATTTGTTACTTCCTTTCTTTTGCCATCTCGCTTTCTCCTGAGCCTCATCTTTTCACACCTAAAAATGTCTCTATTTTGGTTTCCAGTACCAGGAATTTCATTTTAATCACTCACCATCTTCAGACACAACAGAAAGTGTAATGCAATCATTTAACATGCAGAGATCCACTAGCTCTGCTCCTTCCTGCAGCTCCAGAAAACTCCACCCATCACGAGCATCCCAGTTTCAGCACAGTGCATTGCCTGGTGTGTCAGTCCCCCTGGAGCACACGTTGAAGGACACCTCATTTGATCAATGAGAAGAGACTAGCAATAATAATCCATAAAAGTAAACTGCATTAAGAAACCCTCTAGACTCATCTTCCCATATCCAATTAATTTATTGCTACTAACTAGCCCAATCATCCAGCCTTTTCAAGTTTTATTACAAGCTTTTTAATGGAGTTGGAAGGAAAATTGACTCTCCCTTGGTGGGGTTAAGTGACGTGTTGAATACCAGTCCCAAGAAAAGTTAGACAATCAGCATTAAGAAAGGAAAAGAAACTGGGGAAAGAGGAGGAAAGGCTAAAAGACCAAATGAAGTCTCCTATGATGGAGACTTTCTCTGCTCACACTGCTAGATAAACCTGATTTGAGCTCCTGATTTGTTCAGAGCTTGCCAAGAGGAGGCTAAGAGACGAACTGCCTCTTAACCAAATCAGCTCTGTCTCTCCTACAAGCCTGATGACACCAACACATGAAAACCATGGAGATAACAGAGGGTTCCTGAGGGCATGGAGCTGACAGCAGGATTTTCTTGCTGTCTTGAAACCACACCAATCAACAACCACTTCTTCAGAAAGGTTTGTGCCTCCTGTCTTTTGTCTCCACGTTCTGCTCCCTTCTACATGGTCTCCTACAGACTGAGGTCCTTCACGCTGAGGAGCAGGAGTTTGGATGCAGTGATGTAGCTCCAGAACACCCTAAAATCTAGACAAGGCTGCCTGCCATGGGGACACCAACACATCAGAACTGAGATGTTCTTGCTGGACAGGCATCAGCACACATCTCAGCATCCATGTGCCCCATGCCTTGCTCAAGCTGGACGAAGCCACATTACTCACCCCTGGTGTAAGTTGTACTCTCATAATTCTCATCACCTTTAAATTGTCAAAAAATTTAGCTATTCCTCATAGCTCAAGTGCTCACAAACTTTGCCCTAAGAATATTGATGGAGTTTTCCCAACCCTAAGCCTTAAGTATCTCCAGAAAGTTTGCTGACCCCTGCTTTTCCACCTTTTCTCAGCTGGGAAGCTCTGTCCCCTGCTCAAATTGTCCTTGAACGGGCTCTCTGGTTAACGTACCTTCCACTGTCACCTCTCTGAAAAGCACACTTACCTGCTTTATTAATCTCTGGCTGTTGCATTCACCTTCTCCAGGCAGCTTGTTAAAAATGGATCTGTTGGTGTTTCTATCGATTTCAGTGCTATTACCACTAATCCCCCTTCCTGTAAGTGGATTTCACGCTGCTTTGGCTGAATACCTGCCCCCTGCCCCCACACTGGCCAGGTGTGGGCTGCCAGGGACTCTCACATGTCAGCACGGGCATGTCTGAGAGTTTAAAAAGCTTTGTGTCCAGGATCGATGCTGGAAGTGCATTAGGTCTGAGCACAGGCTTAGCACTGGTGTGAACTGGGAGCCTGCATGGATGGAGATGGAGGTACAGGAGAGGAGAGACCAGCACCTCCAATAAACACCCAGCACTGGCTTTGCTCTGAACTTTCCTGGTGAGGAAGCAGTGTAATCTTGCAAGAAGGGATTTCTTCCTTCTTTCTCATCACTGACACATCCCAGCTCAACAGGTACTGAAGCCTGAAATACTTTTCTCCACAGCCCAGCAACAGCAGCACCAAGGAGATGCATCTGGAGGAGAGAGGAAGAACAATAGGAAACAGAGACTGAAAGGGAGCTTCTTCCAAACGCCATGTTCTGGGCTGAGGGCAGCCCAAGGATGGCTGAGGAGGTGCTCATAGGGCAGAATGAGCCTAGGGACCCCCACATCCATCCCTCTCCTGGGGATTAGAGGCAGGATGAATCCCAGCAGCTCTCCACAGATCCCTATGCTGGGCTGCTTGGATGTCTTGGGAACCACCCTGGTATTTGAAGGTCCTGGAATCCAAAGAGCAGCAAGTCCCAGGGCACCTCCACTCCGGAGAACAAACTGCTGAAACGGCAACACGTGCTGATGTTTAAATATTAACGAGTCAATAGCCATTAAATCCTGATAAACACCCAGATACAAAACACTAAATCTGGGAAACTAACAGGATTATGAGCACGGCGCGGGGGGGGTTAACCATAGTGAAATGTGTCAGCCTCTAAAGCTGTGTGTAGCTGGGTCTGGATCACACTCAGCATAGATAGAAAGAAAAGCTGGAACCACAGAGCTTGCCTGGGCCACAAGCACTTTTCTGTCCTGTGAACGAGGATCCTCTTCCCACTCTTGACTGTGCATCCATAGACCAAAGGAGTGGACTTTGCCTTTCTGAAAAAAGGCCACAGACACCTCCATCCCTTGGAGGATCCCCCCTGCCTGCTTGAACTATGCTTCCAGTCTCGGTGAGGAGACCACCCTGCACAGAACCCACTTTCCTGCTTGTGCCCGTCTCGGAGCATAGATGAGCAAGAAGCTCCTTTACATGCAAGATGTTCCTCCAGGAGAAGTGGTAAGCCCAAAGATAGCCTGCTTCTGGCCCTTTTCATAGGAAAATCCTTAACTACACCAGATGTCAACATCCACTTTCAGCAAACAGTCACAGTCCAAGCACCCAGTGTGGCTGGGACCCAAAGCCTGGGAAGCCTGGAAGCTCTTGCTAGCAATAGGCTCAGAGCCACCAAACTTTCATGGAGAAGAGGAAAAAAAAAAAGAGTAGAAGTGTAGCACCTGGTGTCAGAGCAGCACATTGTGTCCACATATTCCCAGAGAGGAGTCTGGGTCATTCTGAATATACCTACACAGTGGAGAGCAGTGTCCTAGCTCTGCAGAACATCTAGCATGTCCCTAGCTCTGCAGAACATCTCACCAGCCTGGGTGTAATGCTCCTGACACCTCCCATGGACCCCACTTGAGGATTCCTGCCACAAAGCACCAAGAGATGGGAGCATGCCAGCATGCTGCAGAGTTTTCTTGCTAGGAGATGCAAAATTTGGTGACTATAGAGAGCCACCCATGTGAGCCAGACAAAGGACATTCATCCACATACCACCATGCTCCTTCAAAGAGAAGGCAGCCTGCTGAGAAAGGAGAGCAAAGGCAGCAACGCTCAGCCTCTCTGAGCTGTGTCCTCAGATTGGCCTCACTGGTCACGTCACGGGCAGGCACACTCAGGAAAAAGCACCCCGGGGGAAATTTAGGAGGGGGTGTGATGAGTCCTGTACCCCACCAATGCTCCTCCAGCCTCTGCTGAAGCCACCTCTGCCACCCAAAAGCCACGCTCTGTAGAGAGCAATGCAAACACCATGTTTGTATGGTGAGAAAGGGCAAGGGGAGACAGGGAGAGGGGAGAGAGAGCCACTATACATTACATCAGCAATAAATGTCAGCAGCTGAAAATGGGCTTCAATTTCTAACTGTCGATTTTCAATAAAAATAAAGGCTGAACACTCCCAAGCCTAGTTAACTTGCCTGCAAGCTGACAGACCCAATCAGCTCGCTTTTCTTTAAACACTGGGCTACCTGAGCTCGTAAGAAATCTTATCTTCTCGTTACACAACAGACCTGCTTTAGAAGTGGATTTAGAAGCGTGTCCTTACATCTTGGGATGGACAAGAAGCAAGCCAAGGTCAGACATCTTCTAGCACAAGAGGCCCCTTAGCCCCCCTGTGCTCTCTTATTTACAGCATTTCTCGCAGTATTTCTCCTTCCCAGGGTTTCTACCCAGTCCAGACATAAACAACTGAAGAAGCAAAGCTCCCACCGTTTCCCCTGGAAGATTATTCCATGGTCTAACAGACTTTGCCATTATTTTTTCTATTTTTTTTCCTCCTTCCTGGCAGCAGTAATTTGATGCACTTTATTTTCATCCCATTATGTCAAGGTATGGAGAGAAATGAGAAAACCTGTGGCTGTAGAGAAGAGTGCCTGGCAGGGCAGAAGGACCTAGACTGAGGACCCAGGCAGGCCTGGGCAGGATGGAACGAAGGAGTTCCATCAGGAGAGATCCTGTCCTAGTCCCAGCGCTGTCCCCAGTCTGATGTAGCATATCAGATAGACCATCTCCATCTTCTCCTCAGTCTGTTTTTGCCCAGAAACTGCAATAACATCCACCAGCCTGCTGGGGCTGTGACAGGACTGAAGAGTTGCTCCCAGCAACCACTGGCCAGGTCAGATAAACCCACAGGATTTTGCATGAATTATTATTTTTTTTTTAATCTCTTCTGAACTCAGGGGAGAAAAGTTCAGGGCATTGCAGCTGTAACAAAATAGGCTTCTCCTTCCCTAATCAGGATGTGTTGTTGGGGAACAATTAAAAACAAGTCAAGGGTAATTAAAGGTAATTAAATGCTCTCAGTGGGGAGCGAGACACTTGTGGGATGCTGGGTAGCTGACAGGAAGAGCTGGCTGCCTGCATAGCACATCTGCCCTGCAGGAAGGCTATGAGAGCCCAGGAGGGGGTGTGGGAAATGCACCCCCAGCTCTGCCCCGGGGATCGGGCCTCTCACAAACCACATGCGGCCCAACCCACAAGGCCAGACAGGGTCCGGGTTTGGGGTTTTCCTACATGGGACATCTTCCCACTGTAAAAGGCAGGGAGAGGTTTCTGAAGGAGCTTAGCAAGAACCAGGCTAGGTAGAAGGAAAGCTACGGTCCAGGGAGGAGCTTGTAGCTTGCCTAAGAGCACTATCCCCAAAATACACCAGGCTGAAACCACACCACCTGCAAGAGCTGAGCAGACACAAACAGGATCCAGGAGCGGAATGAATCGACTGGTGGGACTGGAAAACAACTCTCTGCAAAGGACAGTTCAGAGCAAAAGCTTTCCCAAAAAGTCAGCAGTCACGCTCCAGCAGTGTTTCTGTTCCCTGGGTTATCGGGAGCTAACGAGGGATTTGCACAGTGCTCCTTGTCAGACACATGAGGTGTTTCATAATCATCTGCTTACAGTTTTATATGAAATCCAACTGCATCCGACGGTGTGACAATAGGTGGAGCTAGAACTACTGTCAGCTCTCAAGGACGAGAGCAGAGGGGTGTGCTAAAGCCAGACCCAGAACCGGGGTTACGCCAGGACATGGCCCAAACTGGCCGTCTTCAAGACCAGCCTGAGCACAGTTGTCCTCCAAGTTCGTGGTGGATAAAGCCCAACTGCAGAAATACTTTGCATGGGAATTTTTGCTTTGGGAAAGACTTTTGCATTAATGTGGCATGGTGGAGTCAGGACTCTTACCTTGTGCCTGGTTGTGTCTACACAGCCAGCACTGCCAGGGCAGGACTCCGGACTTGGACATTGGCCAATTGCTCCAGGAAAGCCAGACCTCTAGCTCTGTACTTCCAGTTTAAACCAGGCGAGACGTGCTCAACCTGCACCAAGGCATTGTGGCGTCTTCAGGACAGATTACGGTGCCTGTATAGATGTTACCAGGGGATGCTTCACTCAGCCAGACCCTCACAAACTGTCAGAACCACACCAAGTAACTTGCCAGGGAGTGAAAACAACCTTGGATGGCGCTCAGGAAGGAAGAGGTGAGAGGAATGGTATTTCCAGCAGCACACAAATCCCTACAGCTTTGCCAAAGTGGGCCAGAAAGGACTTGCCACACAATATATTCCATGTCCCAACATGTTTTCCCGCTCTCCTGCTCTCCTGTTGAAGAAGAGCTGGCTGAAGGGATGCTGAGTACCTGCAGCATGACATCAAATCATTCCCACAGCAGGAAGGTGCTGGCTAAGCCACATCAGACCACGATGGGAGCCAGGCCGCCTTTCCGAGGCACGTTGGTACCGTGCCTTACCCACCCAAACTGTCTTTGGAGCCTCAGCCAGGCACGGATGCTGCACTGCCTTTACTGAAACCCGAGTGACAGCTAATTGGCTTTTTAGCATAAATCCAAACTGTCTCCCCTGTCTTCCCTTGGGAAGGAGAGAGAAGTTTTTAGCTTCTCTGAAGCAAAGAAAAGCAATCTTGTATTGGAAAGGGGAGTGAGGGGAATGGGGCAGGCTCATAGCAGCTTTAGGGTGGGGTGTTCAGGATGCTTTCCCCTGCTTCATTCCCAGGTCAGAGCAAACTCCAGGAGCAGACAGGGCTGACAGGTTTCCCTGGGACATCTGTTGCTGTAAGGAAGTAGCACAAACCCTATAGCTGAAAGCAGCAGGGAATTACACCCCCATCCTGCTCCTTCAAAACCTGAAGGAAGCAGCTCCTGAAGGGGTGTGAGGAGAAGGAGAAGGACACTCAGCCCCACTGTCCAAGGGACACAACAGCAAGCATCAGCTATCAGCTGGGCATGGATCTTCATTCCCCAGCCCTCTCACCAGTTCTGTACCAACCTTAGCTGGTTTGGGCCAAGCCAAGGGACAGGGGGATGCATTTCCCCATTTCTTGCACCTTCTGATTGTTCCTGCAGCAACTCTTACAACCACCTGACCGTGCTCAGGACGGCAGCTGGTCTCTGCTGATGGGTTTCCCACACTGCCCAGACAGCCCTCACCCTCCACTTTTAAGGCAGAAAGGGGGAAGGATGGACAAAGTCATCTGCAAAATGCTATCGGTACACAAAGCACTTCCCCCAGCCACAAAATGCAACCAGCTCTGGGCTGATTCACAGCAAGAGCAGCAGAATCATTTAGCCCAGGTTAAAGTGCTAACCAACCACCGACACCCAAAGTCACAAATAGGATGGAGGCACCTGCACCCAGTCTTGGGGATTTGGGTCCAGGGGCCAAATTATTCCTCTGAGTAAATTCTCCCATGGGAAGATTCTTCAAGGAAATTAATGAAATTTAAAGTTACATAAAGGTTTAAGCTCCTCACCAGAGCTGTGGCATCAAGACACTTGATCTATAAGCAAGCAAGCTGACCTCTCCAGTCCTTCAAATGGCTGGGCCACCATGACCTTCAAGCATCTCCTCTCATTCAAAGGTTTTTTAAGGCAGCACTTTAACCAAAAGCCTCTTCCCTACTGCCTTAACAAAGGGTGAAAAATTTATTGACAAGGAACATTAAAACCCTTTTTAAAGCCTCAGAGGCTGAAGCCTTTCTCCAGGCTGCAGAGCCGCTATTGAAGCCAGGTGCCAGTTGCCCTGGTTGGCCAGGCTGCTCCCTGAGACAGCCACAGGCAGCAGCAGGCAGCTGGGGTCATGCTGGTTTTAATGGAAACCCGTTCACCTTGGCCGCATTCAGCGCACGGTGTGAAGTGCCTCTCTTTGTGCGAGGCTCTAAGCAATCCCAGCCTCCTGGTAATTAAGTTCCACTCGATGATACAACGGCTGCGATTTAAAACACACACGCAGAATGAATAAAGGGTTGCAGGGTTGTTTCCCACCCCTCCTAATAAAAATAATTGTCTTTTACCAGTTGAGGAGGTTTCTTCTCCCTTTTTCAGCAGCGCTGTCGTGGTGAGCTGAGCCCCCTCAGCATTGAAGCTGGGGGTGCAGCCGTTCTACCTACAGCAGGACCCCATGGACGTGGTGCACTCTTTGTAGCACCAGCTGGGCTCACACAGTGTTCTGCAGAGTTCATAGGCTAAATAGCCAAGAAAACCACCCCAGAAGAGTAATCTGCCTTTAAGGAGCATTAGCTGATGTGAAAATAAAGAGCTACTGGGATGACATCCTCATGCTGTCGCCATTTCTAGAACGTGTTTGACATACCCATGGGAATAAACACCCCCGTGAGCTGGCCCTGCTGTTGTCCACGTGGTGCCATGGTGACAAATGGAGGCACAACGGCAATGACAAGAGTGCCCCAGGGATCCCTGAGCTGGGTAAGGCTGATGCACCCTCAGGCCTGTTTCCATGCATCCACATAGCTCTGGGAGGCCCCATATGGCAGGAGCTCACGGCACCCATGAGGTATGGATGAGCTTGGATGGAGGTTGTCTCCAAATCCCATCTGCCAACATGGGCTGAGCCCCTCCACACAGGGCTTTCCAGGGGCTATTTCCAGCCTGGATGAAGCCTGTAAAGCCTGAGCAACTCAAAGGGAGCACAATCCAAATTCAGGATGTCAAGACATGTCTAAGCTTTGGGCAAGATCAGCATTGTCTTAAATACTAACACTTTCCCCTGCAGATCCCAAAGCATCCTGCGGAACACTGACCTGCTCCATCGCAACAGCAGCACATCCCTCGCAGGCAGAGATGTCAGAGGACCCTGCCAGCAGCCAAATTTGAGGTACTCCCACCCAGTTTCTGAATCAGGCCCATCTCTATAGATCTGCTGCCACTTCTGTGGGAACAGAGCCGTGTACGTTAGCATCGAGAAAGGGTTAAACTCCTCAGTGAGACAGTAATTACATTTTTACTGTAGTTTTAAAAGGCCATTTGAGGCCCTACGGAGCAAACATTTTCCCTTTTAATGACACCATAATAGATTAAGAGGGACCCGTCTCCCAGCAAACATTAAACAAAGGAGATGGATTACACCGGCAACCAGAGCAAGTCGATCTCCTGTGTGTGGAGACACCGGGAAAGCAGCTGCAACAGCTTCAGCACAGATGTGACATGGGCAGGTCAGCACAGGCTTCCTCCACTGCCCCAGCTCGTCTCCCAACAGCCGCCACCAAATTGAAGCTGTGCCAGACAAAAAATAAAGGAAAACAAAGTGCTGTTGGGGTGGGAGAAGGGAGGTGTTATTGCAGATGGTTTAGTTATTGCGAGGTATTGTCCAGGAGGAGGAGCAGAGAGAAGAGACGGTGGGGTAAAGGAAATATTTAGCAAGCTTCAGGTTGCAATGGAAGGGAAAACACATGCAGAATGACTCCAGTGGGAGCAGGATCAGTCCTGATTCCATAAAGGTTTAAGTGTTCCCCACTCTGGGGTCACCACATCATTCCTGAAACCCCAGGGTGTTCCATGCAAGGCCAAGTGTTGGTGTCTGCCCCATCACTGAAGCCAGGGAGTGGTCCCAGGGGGTTGGGAGAATCCTCCCTCAGCATCTCCAGTGCTTTGCACTAAGACTGGGATCCACGCAGGACACATGCTCCCTGAGCTGGCCTTGGGCCACATCACCATCCCAGGAGGGATGCTTGGGCTGCCCCTAGAACATGAGCCATCTCCAGCCAGTGCTGGCAAGAGGGGGGACACTGACCCTTTCCCCCACCCACAGTGGGATGCCAGCCCAGTCTGGGCTTGCTGGTGGAACCACCTCCAAGAGAAGCGCCTGCGACTGGCAGGATGGAAATCTGCCTAATTAACACCAGTAAAAGCAGCAGCAGCAGCAGGGGCCCAGGCAGCCCCTGCCAAGCAAACATGTTCAAATCAAACTGCAGCTACTTTGCTCCAAAGTTTACAAGATGTTTCTTTCAAACCCTCATTAAGCCTTTGTCATCCCCCCCACACCACCTGGTCCCCGCACCAAGGCTGAGCTGCCATCACATGCAGCTGCCACTCCAGCCCCACTGCTCCTCTGCCTCTGCTGCTGCTGGGGATGCAAATGTGACACATTTGGCATGGGTGGTGTGGAAGGGCAAAGAAACTTGAGGGACTGGACCTTTCTTCATTTTGGGTCATCCTCCAGACTCAGCCACCTCTGTAAAAGGACAGGAGAGGGTTTGAAAAGTGCTTTGGGAGTCTCAGGGAGCTTCCCCTGAAGTTGTGGGAGCCCACATTTAAAAGGTGACCAGCCAATACTCCAAGATGCATGCAGAGAAACAGGTATCTCTATGGTGCACAACATCTCAGACTGCGACAAGTATGGCAGGAGGCACAGCTGCATGAGCCTGATGAAGAACCCAGTTGTGGAAAAATGCTGGGAAACTCATTGACCATAAACAGGGGCTGCAGGGATATCAATGGGGAGAGAAATTAAGACAGGCAGTGGACAACATAGAATGGTTTGGGTTGGAGGGGACCTTAATATCATCTAGTCTCACACCCTCTGCCATGGGCAGGGACATCTTCCACTAGATCAGAGTTAGACATCTCACCACGGTGCATAGGATACAGGTGACAGAAAGGAAGTGTCTCCACGGGGAGAAGGCCAGTCCCTGAGGATGGATGCAGGTGAATCCGAGTGGATGGGAAGGCAGCCAACTGGGACACAGTGGTCTCAGCAAGCCCTTCACCACAGAGGTGTTTTGTCCTTACCTTGCTTCTTGAATTGCTTTTTTGCTGTTGCTGGAGACATGGGATGATGATGGGAGACATGGGACTCAGCTCCTGCATGCCACAGGCATTTCCTGGTCAGTGCAGCATAAAGTGGCAGCACGACAGAGGCTGAATTGAGGCTGAACTGCCCCCCACACACACATCCCCAGGCAAAGCAGGCAGGAGGTGGGCAGGGCACACAAGCACATCCCTACCAAGCTGTTTGGTGGTATTGCCAAAGGGCTCTCCAGCAGGATCGGCCAACGCCTTGAACACAATTTTTAAAAACAAGTTAATTTACTTGGACTCTAATTAGATGCTCAGCGGCAAGTCCTGGCTCTGGGTGAGTGCCCAGGCACCTTCTGGCACTTGAGCTCAGCCTCCTGCTTCACTGCTAATTGCACAGCCCCAAAACTGTCCCTTGACCAAGCAGGGCCTTGGGTGTTGGGACACAACACCAAGAAAAGTGCCAAATTGCAGAGCCCCACACTCTGCCAACAGCTTTCCCTTCCCAGTTGCATCCCTTCATCATGAGGGCCTGGATGCTCCTTGAACAAGGGTGGGGAACCCCAAACTTTGTGCCAGAGGGGGATAGAACGCCCTGGACATGTCCAGCCTCGCCATGCCAAATGGCTCTTGCTGTGCAGAAGGAGCACAGAGGAGCCCAAACAGCACTGCACTGGGAAAGGGGATACTGGCAGCACTCTGTCAATATTTATACAACATTCTGAAAAACTAATCCTTCTCCTTTTGCTTTGCTCATGAACATGCACTTAACGTGCAGTTTACAGGCAGCGAGATGCCGCACAGAGAGCCTGAGAGGCAAGGAAGGAAACATAAAGAGAGAAACCAAGACATGGAGCAACTCACCTGAAGTTCCCAACCATGAAGAAAACCATCCCTCTTGCTGCCCTACACACAAGCACTCAAATCCTTCTCTTCCTCCTCCCAGAGTGCTCCTCAATTTTCCCTTCATTGGCTGGATCACACAAGCACTTTCCTGCCCCGTGGATCACCCTTGCAAGTATTGCTCTGTGCCTGGCTTTTTTTAGAGCTCCATAGCTGGTCAGCTCCATCACGTGCAGTTCACACATGCTGACAGTAGCAGAGAAAGAGCTACAATTCAGTTCTGGCCTGCTCCTGGCCTCCCACCACTGCTCTCTACTCATAAATGGTCCAGTCCCTCATGCCGCATGCCCACACTCTCCTGCAGGGCAACTCTGGCAGAAGTCATGGCAGGAGAGCTCAGACACCGAGTTCGGGTGAAAACAAACAGCTGGGGAGAAGCAGGTGGTGAAGCAGAGCCCCATGGGCTCAGCACGAGCTTGCAAAACCTGCTGGGCTAATCCTCCAGGCATTTGCTTGTGCTGAGGTTGGCTCCTCTTCAGTGAGGTTCCTGCCCATCCCAAGTCAACGTATTTAGTCAGCCCTGCCACACGCTGCTGGGAAAGTTCACGAGCCCCGGCACCTGCTGAGAAAACACCGGTTGTGGGGGCTTTAGAAATCCATGGAGCAGAGGAAGCCATGGTCCAGCCTTGGACGGGTTGGGTGGTTCATGTCCTCCTGTTGGCCGTGAGCCGGCAGCCTGGCTGTGCACTGTGTCGTGCGGCATCTGCCCAGAGAGATGCATGCTGATAAAACAGACACAGAACAAGAAACGCAGCTGTAATGGGTAGAGCTGGCTGTGCTGGCTCCAGATCAGAACAAACATCAACAAAGGATACAATAGAGGCAACTGGCAGCTCTCAGTGAAGAGTTTCCTCCCCCATCGCCACTCTCTTCCTTGCAGGGCTACCACAGTGTCACTTGTGACCTTGCAGCACAACAGCTCTGTGCAGCCAGGCTGGGGCTTATGCTCTGCTTAAAAAAAAAAGGGGGGGAGGGGAGAAGGGATTTAAGAAGGCATCTGCACAGTGGGATCTGGTATGGGCAATGCAGAAACCAGCCCCACAGAATGATAGAAATTAGTTTGGTTGGAAGAGACCTTCAAGATCATCAAGCCTAACTGTTCCCCCAGCACTGCCAGGGCACCACTAAACCATGTCCCTGAGCTCCACATCTATACACCTTCTAAATCATAGAAATTGTGGTTGGAAGAGACCTTTTGTTGCAACTGCACTGAAACACCCTCCACGCTTTGCAAAATCTGTCTTGGTTTTTGAGGTGGAGGAAGGCCAGGGATAAAACCCTAGAAAACATCCAGCTTCAGCACTCCCCGTGTTGGGTTATTGCCCTTTTGATACTACTCTTTATTTTGATTGAAAAATATTTTGCGGTCTGATGCAAACCTCACTCCTGCCTGAAGAGCTAACATTAACATGAAGTTCTGGGAGCTCCTCAAAGGGAAATGTTTGAAATTAAATAATAATAACAATAATGTAGAAAATAAAATGCAGCAGCCTTCTCTTTTTATAGAATCATAGAACGGTGGGGGTTGGAAGGGAGCTTTGGAGATGCTCTGGTGCTACCCCCCTGCTCCATCCAGCAGGGGCACCCAGAGCAGGGGGCCCAGCAGCGCAGGGTCCAGATGGGTTGGGAATCTCTCCAGAGCAG
>JANHFX010028495.1:0-51301 GCA_027560015.1 Chloroceryle amazona
CTTTCCTTTCCTTTCCTTTCCTTTCCTTTCCTTTCCTTTCCTTTCCTTTCCTTTCCTTCTTTCCTTTTCTCTTTTCTTTCTATTTTTTTCTTTTTCTTTTATTTTCTTATGAAAGGAATAAAGAAAAATATCCAAATCATTCTGATAATGCTTAGCATTTAACTCTCTTTATTTCCATTACCTTCATCCTCTAGCTTCTATAGCTAAAGATGGACATACTTCCAAATTTCTGCAATAAGTTCCTTGTCCAGAAAATAAGTAAACAATCTCCAGGCTCTTTCCCCAGAAACCCACAGCATGGAATATTGCTACAAATATGGTATTGCTGTGATGATGCAAACACAAATAAAACTGCAGCCAGACCCAGAAAGCCGTGACTTCTGTGCTCTGTCATACTCTCTTTCCTCTCTTTTTCTCAGATTCAATAGCCACTTTATCACAGGCACCTTCATGTTTTGAAGAAAACCTAACCAAAGAACTGAAAAACCATGCTGGAAAAAAAAAAGACACTTGACAGCTTAAGGGAGGAGGAAGGAATTTATTGCCTTTTTCTTTGCCAGGAGTGTGTTTTTCTGTCATTTGTAGCTCTGAATTTCAGGGTATTTCCCAAGCTTTTTAAGTCAACTCTGCTGTCCGCTGATAGGCAGACATCACTGGTGATCAAGGAAGGTCACAATCTTAATGCTGTTACAAATAAGCATCAGTATCAGACTATGCTGTGGTGAATGTGCCTTTATTAGCATGGAAGCTTTCTTCACAGATTTCTAATGAGAGAGCATTTTGTCTTCACTTACCATTAAAACCATTTGGAAAGTATAAAGAAATCTATTGCCAACATGATTTTAGATATTTATGGAAGGCATCAACATTTCAGACCTTTGCTCAGAAATTCAACATGTTCAGCCTTCACTGCTGCTGCTTTTTCCACGCAATCATCATTGGTTAATCCCTGTCTCTTGACAGAGTCATGTCACTAGCAAAACACCATACCACAAAAGTGGAGCTCTAGGGTGATGCAGCACACAGGAAAAGAAATAAAATCAAATGTAGCTCTTAATTTCAATTATAGAGCACTTTCACTTCAGTTGCATTGTGTACAAATGAGTGTAACTGGATTTCTCTTGCATTTAAAGCCATGTAAGGAGGATTCAAACCATGAAGACCATGCACATTGGAGATTTAATCAAAATCCAATAGGCAAGGGCAAACTGTTCCAGATCAGAGCCTCAACTGCTGTAAATCCAGGTTGCTCTGATGCCTGTGGCAGGAATGTGTCAGTTTTCCCCCGACGAGGATCTAGTTCAGGAGCATGTTCATATGGGTGGTTTGATCTTCTATGTATCTTAGATGTGTATAGAAAGGATGAAATGCTTTTCACAATAGGAAAAAAAAAAAAAAAAAGATAAAAGTAAGAAAAAGTAATTGAGAGTGGAATAAAAGGAGGGAAGGAAGACCTTGCAGGTTCGTTAGGCAGTCCTCCAGCCTCCTTCTCCCTCTCTCCCCTCTGCAAAGAGAAGCAAATTAATTGTTTAACAAAGGGATCGTATTTCCGGATATGACAGGAGGAGACAGATTATGAGCAGATACAAATGAAAAGTCTTGTGCCAAAAATTTGAATGCTCTTAAGGAAGACTAAGTATCCTGGGCAGCTACCAGGATTGCTAAAGGAAATGAGGGAAGAAATTAGTGAAGCCTTAACAGATTTTTTCCAATTGCCCCTGTGACAGGTTAGCCTACAGAGCAAGGGAAAGGGAGCAACACAATGTGCAGACCTATTTCAGTCACGTTTTTTATTATTAAGGGGTCATGAGATACAGCAGGTAGTTGAAATCCAGTTGGCTCAAAGTTATTTCCTGGGGAAACAGTTTTGTGGGATTTAATGAAGTCATGATACAATACTTTGAAAAAACTCATTCAACTGGAGATCGCCAAAATGGATTAAGCTGAGGGGCAGTCTTGCCTCACAGCTGTTTGAAAGTCCTGGAAGACATTGCTAAATCTGTCTGGGAAATGGTTTTCCCATCTTGCAAAACTTTTCAAGATCTTAGAATATTTTCCTGTCCTGAATCAGAACTATAAACAAAACTTTGTAACATTTTGTTCTGATTAGGGATCAAAAAATAAAAGGAGAGTATGAGAGAAAAAAGCGCGAAAGAGGGGAGAAAAAGAATGAGAAAGACTGACCCACTCATTTGTGTCAGAGCCAGTGACACTCCTTTCAGGTAAGGAGTGGGTAGAATCAGGCAGTGTCTCTCTGCCCAGCTGCCTGTGGTGCAGGTGGTGGTCTTGCCTTGCCCTTCAGCCTTTATCTGATTTCCTAGTGCTTTCCAAGAAATTCCGTCTCTGCTCTCCTTTGACTCAAGTTTCAATTTTCTATTCCAAAACAGTGTTCTCTTAAGGAAAGTAATACAGTAAAAAAGAAATAATTCTGGTCTAAGTATTACTGTCTGCATTTTAAATGAGAATTGTACCGGACAGTTAAACTAATCTCTCTTACAAGTGGGTACTCTGAGGTTTGTTACATAATCAAATGAAAAAAATCAAGTATGTCTTATTGACTGAAATGTACTTAGAACAGATTACCCAAATACCTTTCAAATTGACTAGTTTAAGGTTAAATGACACTTCAGAGGCATTTTATAATTTTAGCTAGGTGGGAAGGTGGTCCTACAGTATAAGCAAGTAGAGCATTTCTGATGGAAGTATTCTGGTCCTACATACCCAAGAGCTCCAGTCCAAGCTTTGCTGTTTGCTCTTTGTAGCTAGAGAGGGAGAGCAGGTAAAGAAATTGAGATTAATAAAATTTCTGCTAAACAGTGATGAAAATTATAATGTCTGTCTCACAAAGGAGTTGTAGATCATGATTAGTTAGTGTTTATGGAGTATTTTGAAACTAACACCTAATATGCTATAATCCATACCCTGGCCTTCAAAAACTAGAGGCCTTTCTTGTAACTTAGAAAGTGTACTACAGCTTCAGTGTCCTGTAGTGCCACTGATCCAATTTTACATCTGGTGTTAAGTCACTGATTTCAACACCTTTACATCAGACATGAACTTTTATCCTTGTGTCTTCAAGCACTTTATTTTACCCTATCCTTTCTGATAAAATCATTAGAGTGTGGAGGATTGGGTGTGAAACAAAATATGAAATTATAATGTGACATACTGCAGCAATTCAATGTGACAGGCTGACTCTAAGCCAAACATTTCTAATGACTAAAGCATTTTATTAAGTTGAATGACTTATAAATAATATTTTAAGACCTGTACTTGTTATTAGCAGGCAGTGACTTTAATGATGAGATTAAATCTGCTCTTGTGAGAATGTCTCTGACTCAAACAGCCATATTCACTGACATATTATGCATTCCTCTAGACTTAAAAACAGCTTTATGCTTCTTTTTCCCAGTTACTGTAACCTGGTGTGTGCCTGCTTCCCCTTGCCAGAGTGGCAAAGAGCAGCTGTAGAGACCTGTGAATTACATTTGAGTTATCAGCCAGACTTTTGAAATGAATCTGAGAAGGGGAGCGTAGAAGTTCTTGGTGCTCACCAGTGTTCAAAGATGACTGCATTTGCTTGTCAGAGCAATCTTATTTGGGAGGACAACGTGTTAATGCAGAATGATATAGAGTACTGCTGTTTTTCAAATAAATCCTGACACACTTGTCCTGCTGAGGAAGTTCAGAGAAGCTGGGGTTTGATTGTAGCTAGACAGCATAAACATAATAAAATCAGCTGAGGTACAGCTGAAAAGGAGGACTGGAAGGAGAAGAAGCACTGGCCAAGGAACATACCTTGATCAACAAAAGGGTATGAATTTTAATGAAGAATGGCATAACGTTTAACAGAGTGCTCTGATTCTCATTTTTTTCCCTGGCCTAATAGCTGGAATTTCTCCTCCTGGATCCTCCAACAGGGTTATTAGAAATGGAAAGAGATAAGGATGAGATGCTGGACTGTAACAGCAAATCCATGAACAGCACATCTAACAGTACTTGAGTGTCTCAAAATTTGAAAGAAACCATATGCCTATTTTTTCTAACCATTGTTTTGTCAAAAAAAGGTGACTTCCAGGTAATATATTTCCTGACAGCTTTTAATATTTCCAGGGAAACAAGAGCAATTAGAAATTCACTACAAAAAAAGTACTCAGCTTTAGTCAGTATAACTCAAAACACATACAGGGTTATGGATTATTGAACACATAGCCACTAAGAGAGTGGGATTTGCCTTGTTTCTGCAGCATGTTGAAAGATATGCTAAGACTCATGTATATATGTATGTGGTAAATAGGACCTTTATTCAGAAAGCATATTTATGGTTGGCTAAGAAGTTCTCAAATTAAAAGACATATTATAGAAAAACTGACTGGTTCTCATTTGGTATTCCTTTCCTGTCACTTTTCCTAAATCTGATGGCAGCAGCAACCTTGCCTTTCGTGCCCTGCAGAAGATTGTTATCATATTTGTGCCTGGGCAGACTGCATAGAGAAGCAATGTGAGCTTGATTCCTGGCTCAAGCGAAAAGATCACGGTGCTCCCTTGGCTGCCTGAGCACCACAAGATGGACCACACCTACAATTATTTTAATCATGCCTTCATTTTACCTCCTGCCTGCAGTGCTCAGCCAAACTGGAATGGTCTTGGTAATTACAGTAAAATTAGATAAGAAGCAGAGCTAAAGCACGTGTCCTCTGGAGGCCACAAGAAGGCCGAATCACCATGCAGGACTCCCCTGCTTCCCTGTGGGATGAGGGCATCTCCCTGCCCCACTTTTATTCAGTTTGTGCCCCTCAATCATCAAGTTCATGCAGAGGACAGGTACTTGGACAGAGAAGAAGGTAGCATTGTGGGTTTCCTGTGCACAAAGGACATACTCCAAACAACATCGCTGCATCTTCATCCATTGTACTGGCTGTGAACTCATTTTGTTTGTTGATGATGAGAGCACAAGTCAAAGAGATGAAGAGAGAAAGGAGGGGACAGGGGGATGTCTAATGAACACTAAAACCGTACTTTATTTATGATAAGCCCCCACAGGTCCCCTTTAGCATCCTGGAGGTTTGAGAGGAATGTAGACTAAGCCCCAAAAGAGACACTTAAGTGCTTTCCTCCCCCTTGAGCATCAGCCGAGATTGAGAGAGGAAAAGAAGGGGAGAATAGCAATAGCCTCAGAGGAACAGTGCATAAAGTGATGGTTTCTCCTGTGCATCTGATGGGTTGTGAGGAAGAAAGAAGAGATAAGAATCATCCAAGCCCTAGAAGAAGGGACAAGCACCACTTTCCAATACCTGTTTTCTTGAACAACAGATGCAAGATAACCATTTCCTTGAGCCAAATGTCTGTACTGATAAGGCCTGGTACTGTGAATGTTTACCTATGTATTTAAGCTGAATACCAAGGGGAAGACTTCAGTTAAAGAGAGACAATATATAGGCATAAGGGGAGAAAAACAGGGACTTGGCATTGAAATAGTGAAAATTGCTTTTAACTTCAATTATGATCAGGATAGTCACTAAACCAAAGAAGAAGTCATAACTGTAGGCAAGAATAGAGCAAGACAGCATATAGGGTATTCTCCCTGTCATCACTTCAAACTCTTGACAACATTTCACACAGAGTGGAGAAAAGTAAAATGTTATAGAGGCCAAAATGAAGATTTTTCTGTCTGCAAATATGCATTCATTGACCAGCTTCACCTCTGGGAGTGGAGCCAGGGATGGTTAGGATAGCACATATTTCATTTTTGTAGAAATAGGTACAAATAAATGAAATATTCATACAAAAACACAGTAGTTTTCCTTGCACATGTGAAAAGGGAAGAGCTGCCTCTGAGTAATGAAACAGATTCCCATCATTTATTGAATTCTTCTTCTCCCGTTGAAGGAAAGAAGGAAAGGGCTTAGAAAAAAAGCACAAAGACAAGTAGTATCAAGAAAATGAAAAGACGTCGAAATATTCTGCTATTGAAAAAGCTCCTACTGTAATAGCAATTAATCATTAGCAAATTTCATACAATTCTAGATTTGATAATCACACCTGACCCCAGCCAGAGAAAGAGAAGAAGTTGGTTGAGAGATCAGGGAGGGACTTTCTCTTCAAAGTAAAAGAAGATAAAATAGAACTTCACTTACTTTCTTTTGTACTGTTAGATATTTCATACATTTCACTATGTATGTACTGTTTTTTTACTCACAAGTGAAATACAAGCAATTGTAAGCATACAAAATCTTTGAGACTATGTGAATTGCTTCTATTAGAAGAAAAGGCACTCGTACTGTGCAGTTCTGCTAATGCAAAGACAGCTGGCAAACTGTCTCAATTTTCTGAATGCCAAATGTATCAGACACCACCATACACTTCCCTAGAGCACTGTTCAAGACCCTTCCCCAGACAGGAGCTCTGCACCAAACCTCTCTTCACTTTCTCCCTGGGCAGCAGAGCAAGTGTTCCTCCAACTGCTCTGTGGTTTTCTATTTGTTTATGAGGTCTTTCTGTGTGGTGTTTCTCTCGCTTGTATGAATGAGCTAAGACATCCAGAAACTTCACCCTATACACCTGCACAACAACCCCCTCAGCCACCCCTGCCTTGAGCCATGCATCTTCCTTGGAGTCCTGAGACCAGGAGGAAAAAATTTGCCCCTGTTAGACTTCCTTTTGGGCACCCATTGGGTGCACAGCACTGAGGTGTGCTGCCAGTGGCATGGTGCTGAGAGAGGTGCCAGACCCATGCCAGGAGGAGCAGGATGTGTGCACTACAGGGGCTTGGACCCCTTTGCCCTTGCCAGTCAATCCAAGTCTCTCTGTAAATGGGTGAATTGCTCTTTAATTGGCATTGTTACCTCACATAATGTTTTCTAATTATATTATTGATTTTTTTCCCCTGTTCTTTTTAATGGATTCCCCTTCCAATTCACCCTCAGTAAAACACTGGCAAGTAGTGAGGATGGGTGTCCAGGGAATCTCTTCCTCCTACGTGTATTGCACACGGCATACAGGTGTTTCATTCCACATTGGCTTCTTTGATAGCCAGAAACAATATTGTTTGGGGGATGGCAAGACACATTGCGGTCCACTAACACAGTCAGGCACAATAATTAATGCTCCATAATAACAGGTAGAATTACTACTATGCGCAGACTTCTTTTTTTCCTGCTTCACAACTCAGAGGAGCTGCCTGTAGAGCCAGGCAGGAAACAGATCTCATATCCTGAAAAAAACTTTCAGTAATTTAAAGAATACTTTCATTGCACATTGGAAATACCCAAGAGCTTTCAAACAAAAATCAATGTGAGCATCCTACACCCAGGGCAGAGTAGCAGATAAGTAGCAAAGGCACTATGACGAGCATATATCTGTGCATGCAACCAGGTAGATATTAGGGTGCTTTACTCATCCTCTGAGTTATCAGAACACAGTCCCATAACAACAAAAGCCATGCTAGAACCCAGTGCTATGTCTGAGCTAGCAACCTTGCTGAGAATGGATTTAATGAGGGAAGAAAGGAGGGAACATTGCTTCCTCAACCGGGCAAACCAACTCAAAATGACCCAGTCTCTCAGGTATAGGTAAGCAGCTCATGCCTGCCCAACCTAACAGCAAACTTACTCTGATGGAAGGCAGGCCCAAGCTGAAGACATGAACCTTATTCTTCCCTGTATCGGGCACATGCTTGTAAGCACAGAGCTACTGCTTTGTGGAAGCTCATACTGCAGGAGTTAAAGCTTGAGGTTCACCTGATGACATTACAATGGCACAAGTCACCACACAGGCACCATTTTTTTCTGATGTGTTTTATGGCCCTTTGGAATCAACTGTGTCAAAAACATAATCATATAACAGAATAATTATATGCTCCAGGAAGATGACCAGTATTACACCAGAATGGAAGTTCCAGGATAACACCAGCATGATGGTTCCCTGTGCAGAACAGCTCTCAGTGAGCCCATCGCTGCTGCCCCCAAGCTACAAGAGGAGCAAAATTTCTGAGAAAATCAGAGGAGGGGTTTAAAGCTGGGGGGGAAGTTGTTGGTATGAAATTCCCCTTCCTTATTCCAGCTGTCCTACAGAAAGCTTAGGGGTGAGTGACAGCACACAAAAAAAACCTGGGGACCTTGGACTGTGGTGGGAAAGTGCAATAAACCCCAAAGACCCTCTTCCTTCTCTCAAACTCACTCAAGCTTTTTCCAGTAGAGCTGACTGATCCCACATGCTGGGAGGTACCCACTGGCTGACCCCCTTGGGACAGCAAGGCCAGAGGCTATACACATTGCTGCATCGGGTGAGGACTATGAAGAGACAGAAAATAGAGCCCAAGGGTTTGGCTTCAGGTTCTTCTGAATTTGTAACCTCCACCATGACACAAGCAAATCTGAAAAGAGGATTTGAAGCCAGGTTGAGGGCTAGAGAGAACTAAACTTGAGGCTTGAGGACTAGATTTCTCAATTTTTTGTGCTGTATAGACTTATGTATTATTTTAAAGCTGAGAGAATGCAGGCTCTGCCTTACAAGCCAGCATCTTAACTGGCACAAATTGCATCAGTGCCATCACCATCAGTGAGGTTAGACTGGCTGACAGCAGGGTCCAACTCCCGTCCATCCCCACGTGCCTGCTGCCCTGTGATGTTTCTTTCCATTTAATAGGGAGACAAGAGTACAACCAGTCTGGATGGAGGGCAAGCAGTCAGTGTCATGAAACCTGCACTTGCCCAGATGGTGCCATCTGTTGCATGCCGTTATGCTCTTTGCCTTGGCCTATTTTTTCTCAACTGACTCAATGGAGAAACGACAATATATCCTATTCTTCCAATAATGGTATTGCTTTGCCCAGAGCTTAATTAGCAACATAGTTGTGCAAAACTGCTGTTCCTCAACACCCTTCCCATGTGAATGTTCCAGTACAAGTGCTGGGTCTGTTACTATTTCATTATTCATTAAAATTCTGAATCACAGGACTCAATATTTGCACAAGTAATGCACAGAATTTTTAGAAGAGTAAACAAAATCTTTCTTTTGCTAAGGAAACTGACTTGAGAGAGGTGGGACAGAAAGAGAAAATGCAGCCCTAACAAATACCATTTGCTGTTAAATGAAGCAGAAAACCAAAAAGAGAATCTTTTTGACTTCCAGAGCTATGTGACACTTTTTCATCATCTTTTTTCCCACACTGAAACAATGTACTAGAGAGGATTATCAGGGAGCTATGGCCATGAATTTTCACAGATGCAATTAAAAGTCACTCACACAATATGTCTCAGAAACACATACCACAAATGACCAGCTACCTGCAGGCTCACCACTAGCCACTTCAGAGTTGACCAGCCAGGCTGCCAGTAGCTCTGCAAGGAGCATCAACTCTGCTACACTCAAATCTGGGTCCTTTTCCCTTACTCCCCTCCCCACAGCAGCAGGGAAAACTGGGCAGGCAGCCTGAGAACCTTGAGAACTGCATCCGTCTGACAGTACTGAACCAGCTGACCCTCCTTCTGATAGTCCAAGTCCATTCCTCTTGACACCCACAAAAGGAGGCAGGATGAAGTGAGATGGACCTGGGACCCTGTAAAACCCCTGCCTTCATTCAGCTATGGTACTGTCTCACCAACAGATCTCTGTAACTGCAATGCTGCAGCAATCAATAAATTACATAGCTGGCAATTCTTTTTCCAGTTAATCCTTACAAAATTCTGTGATATAGGACTTTGCAATATAGAATTAAGTTTATTTTTGTACACACAAAGATAATAGACAGTTTGTTGCAAAGTATTAGATACCATGTTTGAAGTACAAGTTCCTTAGTTTTTATTCAATATAAAGTATATTCAATACATACTTCAATGACATGAGCAGCCAATTTTATATCAAACAGGCAGGTTTTGATGAAGTGAATTGGTTTGAAGCATCACATGAAAAATCAGGAGGTATAAAAACTAAAGAGTTTTAAATGTTTCACTGTTAATTTGTCAAGACAAATAATTCATATTTCATAGGAAATATAAATTTAACTGAAATTTCATAGGTGGTGCAAATTTGGGTGGCAAGGTGATGTCATCTTCTCACATTCCACAATCTCGATTTCTCCACAACAAGGAGAAATCTCCCTTTTTATATATGCTTATTAAATCTTGTACATGTTCAAAGTGTCAAAGCCAGATACTACAAAGCTCATGTGGAAAAACCTTTGGCTAACCAGGGTTAGAAACAGCTTTTCTAATGGGGGTTAGAAAAACCACAGTCCTCTGGAGCTGGGAAGTGCTGGATCCACCTTCTAAGTCACTGAGTTTTATGACAGAAAAAAGGTCTACTGAGTCAGACCAAAAGTCCTCTTGGCCTAGTATAAATGGTGGTGGTATCCAGCAAGGGATACTTAGCTAAAAATTAAAAGTAATAGTAACTTATGTCTCATATATCATCCACTTTGGAGGAAGAAATTCAGGCCCCCTGTGCTGGAAGGTACACACATTTAGTAGTTATCAGTGCATATGTTGCTCCCAGGTCACAAACTGCATGGAGGTGCAGAGAAGTGAAGGAAGCAGAATGTGGCGTAAAGAGAAGGCATGAATATTGCATGCTATGCCATTAATACAGATCGCTGATATTTATCTGCTGTGTGGGAACAAACATTTGCATAATTCTCAATGCATTTATCCAATCCCAAAGAGTTAGCAAAGTTCAAAGAGATGCAGGGAGATGCATTCCCAACCATGTTCTCTTAGATAGGGAAGAGTCTAAACAACAATGCATGTGTCAGACCTTCAGGTGCTGTGAATTCTTACCCCTCTGCTCCAGGGTCAGTCAAAGCCCTTTCCACAGCTATATATGGCCTAGGAGAGGGGTGGCTATTTGCCTGCAAGCTCTAGGCTGGGAGGTAGTTTTCTCTGGATTCCCAATGCTCCTTGTTAGGTAGTTCTGCTTGTTAAGTAAACAGTGGGAAATTACAGCATCTTCTACTGTGAAGAGCAAGAGGTGGGCTTTTACTGCTTTGCTGCAACAAGATTAAGGCAATAGCAACCATTCAGTTAGTATAGTTATCATTGGTGTAGTTATATATTAGTATACATACCGCTGTATATAAGTAAATCTGAGTCTCTGGATGGTGTCAGATGGGTTTTACCAGTGCGAGGTAGGGATGTCAGTGTTCAGGAATTACAAAGTCAAATCATTCCAGGCTGGAAATTCTCCTGCTAATTCCATTCCTTTCAGCACTTCCATCATGAAAAATATTCATCCATCTGATGCCTACAATGGTGTATTTTATTGCTTTTGAGCATAGGTGGCAAGGGAGAGGTGATTTCTGATCTCACACAATGCTCACAGATACAGGTGTTCTCAGGAGAGATGTTCTCCTGTAACTTCTGAGAACAAAGGATGACACCCACAAATTCTGGATTAAAGAGCTTTTGAAGTGACATTTACAAATGGTGACGGAGAGACCCTGTTCTTTTCTTCTGCCCTTTATCTCCGCATATGTAATGTTAACTTTTCTCCTAGTTAAAGACAAACAGAAATCACTTTCAGCTTTGTTGGGAATTCATAAACAAAACTTGTGGCTTCTCAGTTATGGAGGAAATTATATGATAACTTTAATGTCTCCAGGCTAATTCATGTGGATGGCTAATTCTCATTATAGAGCTCTTCATGGGTAATGAGCCAAATTCCACTGTCTTAAATGGGTGATATGTGACAGATCTCTTCAAACTTCTGATTGCACCAGCTCAAAACTAGAGATTACCCATCGTTATACCTACTCAGAATCACATTAGCACCTCATGAGTCATTTGGGACCAATATCGCTCTCTGCAGTAAACACTGAGTGAGAAAAGGTCCCGGCCCCTTGAGATTTACATCCAGACACACAGAGAGTACAGAAATGCCAACAGAGGATTAAAAGTAAGGTAACTGAGGGCATGTGACATAAAATGGTCTCTCTTGAGCTATGCTCCAAACGAGCCTATGTTTTTTAAGATTATATCACTTAAGATTATATCCTATATTGTATTATGCAACATGAGCCTGTGTGGGCTGGTTACCTGCAAGCCATTTCAACAGCTCAGGCAATGCAAACTGTAAATTTTGCCTACCCTTCCTTCCAGACATTTCTGCATCCTTAAATCACAGACGTGGGTGCAATTCCAGGACAGGTAGATACCCCATCAGCTCCTTTCAGAGCTGAAGCCTGGCCAGCTCAGGGCACACACCACCCTGAGGATGTGGCAGCAAGGGCTTCCTAGTGGGGCCAGCATTTGCCTTATGCTCTCAGGGCCCCCAACAGGCTCCACTTAATTAAACTTAGCACATATTTTCACAGCTATCTCAGCTGCAAACAGTGCTGGTGTAAGCATTTACTCAGATTCAGAAGCTTTTGAATCACCACAAAGCTAGTCCCACCTGCCTTAGTGCTTTGACAAGATGATTTCTTTGACAGCATGGGGCATAAGGCATACACATGCTGACCCATCAGCATTATGAGCTGAACCATTTCTCTATCACCCCAAAGAAAATCCCTAGGAAATAAGGGTTCTGTGAGAGCCTAATCAAGCTGGAGGTCAGGTTACTTTATTTTACCAGGTGTTAAAATTGCCCTTGTGTAAGAAGTCTGCTGCTTGAGCTCAGGCATCTGGTACGTGGTGGTCTGTCCACCTAGTCAGCTGGTGGCTTTTTGAGGTGCCTTGGAGCATTCAAGCCATGCCTGCCAGGATGTTAGATGTGAACTAGAGAAGTTCTGCACTCTTTGGAGCAGCAGCTTGGATCCAGGAAGATATCCTGGGACACCTGAAACAACAGGAAACACCCATGTGTGCGCAGAGTATCCCTCCCCCCCTGTCTTCAACCTTGCAAGTTTGGCATGTATCTTGCTGGGCAAAGGCCTGGCCCCACACAGCAACACATGGATTCCTCAAGAATATGATAAGAATTCCTGCTCTTTTCAACCTCATGGCAACCCCTGCACCATGCTGGGGCTTCAATACAGGGCTGCTCTGGCATGGGAAAGAAGCTGATCGAGGGACTAGGGTCTTAGGATGGAACAGCTTTGGCTGGCTTGTTGGACAAGGCCAGTGAAATGAAGGTGGGGAAGGCTGCATGCTCCCTATGGAAAGCAGCCAAGTTAAATTTCTGTGGGAAAAAAATAGAGGCATTGCCTATACTTCTTACTTGTGCTCAGACTGACTAAAGCCAGCCCTGGAAACATCATTTTCAGGATAGAACATGCTTGTTTACAGGCTGTTTGGTGTAAGTGGTGTTTCTTTAAATTGTTTTCACCACAGAAATCAAACATCACTACTGGTATACAGGGCATGGAAGTGAACAGCTATTTTCCTTTACAACCTTGGCAATACAAATGTAATTGATTAAATGCTTGAACTCCAACAGAGACTTGGCAGCATGTTCCCTCCTGAGGATGCTGGATTCACCCCAACTTTTAAGAAGCAAGCAACACTTTCTTGATTTCAAAGGGTGATGGGGGGACCTTGGGCTTTGCCAGCAACTGTCTACCTCCCACCTTTCCTCTCTCCTTGTCCCACACACACACAGCAGCATTCATATCACTCGTGCGCAGCTGCACATTGGGTCAGGTCCTTGGTTGATGCCACGGCTGAAGTCCCCATTCATTCACTTTACTCTTTTATAGAAAAGTAATTGATTTAGTCTTTGTGGAGGCAAGATTTCCCTTCTCACTTTCCAAGGCTTTGCCATCTGTATGTTTATTGTTTTCCTCAGTGGTCCTACAACCTGACCTAACTGTAACCCTTGTTTCCTGTTTTGGATAAAATACCGTTAAATGGCTAACAAAGAAAAAAAAACAAACCAAACCAAAACAAAACACAATCGTCCCCCAGAAAACCCTAACCAGCTGATATTTTTCACTTGGGCAAAGATAGTAAACAGTCACCTTGTGCTGTAACTCAAGACTTTGTAACTTGCCTTCACTCCATGACATCAGATCCCTGCTAGTTTTGAAGGCAAATGTTACTTCACACATTATATGTGCAGTCGTTTTTTAAGAAAATAAGCAGGCTGTGTTTCTGAGCCACCTGGGCCAAGATAAATGCAGAGGAGAGCAGATACTTTAAGGGTCTAGGACTAGACATGTCCTGTGCTGCAGCAAGTGCTGTGTGCCACCAATGGAGGGGTAGCTAGGTTCAGCCATGAGGTGCTGCAGGGGGGGAAGCTGCGATGGGGTGCTGCTGGTGGGGCATCCATAGGGTGCAGGTTCAGCCACTGCCTGTCCCTGAGGCAGCCCCAGCAACTCCTCAGGTGGTGGTGGAAGCAGCCTTGACACTCCAAGGAAGGCAGTGGTGTCAAGGACTCAGCTCTTTGTAGCACAGGCAGCAGTTAGGGCACTGGGGTCCAGCACAGGCATGGGGTGCTTCCCTGAGTGAGGTCTGAGCTGACCCCCGTATGAAGGGTGCACACAGGAAGGCTGGGCCCCTGGATAAGCTGGCCTTGTCTAGTCCTCATATTTCATTAATGTGGCCACAGTGTACAACAGGGCTTGTTACAGAGTTTGCCTGGTGCTTCCTGTTATAAGATCCTATTTTCTGCTCCTTATCCTGCTATCAGCCACAGGTGCTCTCCAAGTATTTACATACATATGCATATTTAAACATACAGACCCTCCTCCATCAAGCCTTTCCAAGGTGGAAGCCAGGAAAAGCTTTCCTGTTTCTCTGTTAAAAAAAAATAAAATAAATTAACAAGTGTTGTTTTCTGTTGTTTTCCTTTAAAACCTCCAATTACTTTAAGACAGCTACACCAGCATGACTCTGAGGAAAACAGAGTGAGAGTGACCACAATATTTGGTCTTAAAGCTGAGTTTTCCCCAAGGGGAAGCACGAAAAAACCCCAAACTTCCATGTTGGCTAATTAGGCATACAAACCTCAGGCATGAGAGCTGGAGGTGGAGTTCATCGCCAGTGTTTTGGTACGGGAGGCCATGTGTAGTATAATTGCTGTTAATATGAAGTTTCTTCCTCCTCTTCCTTGCTTTTGGGCACTGGTGAGGACGCATGTCAGAGCTGACCCAGGTGTGGGGGTTTGTTTCTATTCCTTATCCTTACTTAGTACCTGTGTGGGCTGTGTTTACTGAGACAGGAGCCAGGCGGGACAGTTCTGTCAGCTGCAGTTATCATGTAAAGATACTCACCCCCAGGTATAACATGCTTGGAAGAGTTGTGATTATTTTGAAATAATAATCATGCCTCCTGTGCTTGGGAATTTTAATTTGAGTTGTTCAGGCACTATGTTTGAAGATTCATTTTTTATTTTGACTCTGTATGCTTTACTTTCTTAGAGAGTTTTTACTAGAAGTTGTTCATTTGATGAATAGGTGCTTTACAATAAAATTTATACTTCTTTTAGTCAAGTGGAAAAAACAATGTAACCTGAAATGCAAGTATTTAGAGTCTTAATTTTTTAATATTATGAAAGAGTTAATAATAGACTTCATTATCTCTGGATAATTTATTGTATTCTTTACTTATGATATATGGCATGTTCTATTTGGACAGAAATTGGGATCCAAATAAACTGTGTATAACACCTCTGTATATATTAGTTATTATTGGTTCAATATGCTGAACACAAATTGTGAAACTAAATGTTTTGCATTTACTCTGACTAAGAAAGAATTTTGTATCAGAAGTAATTTCTATGTTTTTAGGTGTAGCAGGTCTCACACCATCACACAGTTTTTATGTGTTTTATGTAGATTGGAAGAGGAAAATGGAGGCTTTGCTTCTCACAGTTACTGTTTCTTTCTAACGTAGCTGAGCAGTGACTTGAAGCAAAACTGCCTTCTGTCAGAAGCTTCAGCAAGTTTTGCCTCCAAGTGCTCCACTAATGGTTTTGTTTTCCTTGGTATTCCCAGGACAAACACATATTGTTTCCTATTATTAACTAGTTGCTGAAGTTTACCATCTAACTCACGGTGTTCAGAGATTGAATGTACAGCTGAACATATGTCATTTTATAAAATGTGTTCAATTACATTTTTAATCCATTTTGTATTTGTTTAATTCTTGATGTTCCATCAAGATATATGACTCTGGATTGACAGCGGCTACTTGACTTTTTCTGAATTAGTCTGGCAATTTTAAAAGAAAAGTGCCAAAATACTTGATCTACAGTCTCTGCTAAGCATCAGGGAGAAGCCTGTCACCCTGCAGGGATCATAAAATCATAGAATCATAGAATAGCTTGGGTTGGAGGGGACCTTTAAAAGTACTCCAGTTGGGGGTTTCAGGGATGCTGCATGGCCAGCAGCAAGGAGGGTCCTTCTGCACCAAAACAGAGGGGTAGGACCTGACAGGATGGCATGGGAGCTGAGGTATCTCACCACACCTGGTGGCCTCTGTGATAGATCAAGGTAAAGGAGGCAATTGTACTGGACGTACTGCAACTAATTCTATGTCCATATATTTTTTATAGTAGTTTAATCATTTCTTACTCCTATATAGACCAGTTTCAGATTAAAAATAAGGTTAAGAAATCTTAGAGTAGGTTTTCTTAAGAGGTTATGCTACCATTTGTTATACTTTCATACATACAATTGCAAGTCATCTTTGTGCCAGACACAACTATGGTGGAGGGGCTGATTTAAGCTTGTTAACAGAATAATTAATAACTTTTTATTTATAAATAAAATAAATAACCAGTCAAATTTCATATATAAGAAGAGATAGGCAAGATTTTTTCTATTTTATCTTTAATTAAAAACTTTTCAGAAAACAAAGTATTGCCTGAAATCCTGTCATTACTGAAAAAAGAAAGAAAGAAAAAAAGATCACGAAAAACTGTCATCCTAAACCACAACTTTTGACCAAAGTCAACAGCCAAAACAGAGTGGTATGCTTTCATTTCTGATAAAGGCACCTGAAGCAGTATGGTCCTGCATTCTGCAGAGAAGTGGGCCAGAGCAGAGTACGCCCAGACCTTCCATATTTTCACACTGACATCCAAATTCTTGTTTCATCCATTGTCCTTCTTCCAAAGCTTATGAAAATCTTAATGGGCTTAATCAAGAACAAATGCCTCTGTGTAAGATTAAATTATCTATCTGATGGTAAAACAGGGGCAAGGCATCAAAAAAGTGCTACTTTACCTGTATGCCTGGCTCATGTCCATCAAGACCTTGCCCATCTTTTAGAAAGAAAAATCCAACAGAAAACATCATGATAAAATCTTTGTCAGGAAATATTCTTTCTGCAGCATTGCTCCAAAGTCAACTGAGGTTTCAGTAATTTCCAAGCACATGTGAGGAAGCAGCACCATGATGGATATGAGGGAGGAGAACTGAAGGCAAGATGGCAACAGTTAAACGTGTGCTTTGAGTGAGTTCAGTATTAATTTAGGAGATTGTGCTCATTTCAGACAGATAGAGAGAGAAAAGGGTGGGGAGTGTTGCAGGGATGATTCTTCTAAAAGCTAATTTCTATATTAGTTAGCATTGGAAAATGGATTTGATTCACCCACGCCTCTCACATTTTGTAAGGGAAAGTGTATTTTCTGTTTTGAAACGGGTGCCAATTTCGTGAAACAAATCACAAATGTCAGTGGCAAAAGATCTTGAATTTCCAAAGAAATGTGTCTGAATTGCTTACTTCATCTGCTTTTCTCAATCTCTTTATGGCTAGGTATAAAAGTTAAGAGATTCATAATCAAATCTAAAAGATACACTACAGGTCTCCCAAAAGTGGTCTATCAGGGTGAATCTGTAACAATGTTGGGTATGTCTCACCTTCCATGAAACACAGGCTGAGAGCAGAAAGTCAATTCTCAGTAAGACAGCAAGTTACAGAGAAACAAACAACAACAACAAAAACTATTTAATTTTGAACTTTCATTTTAAAAGCTTCTAAGACTAAAACAAAGAAAGACCTGTCATGCTATCACATAAATCAGATACACCTTCTGCTTCAGAAATGGCTGCAAACTAGATGATCATACAGCTATGATGCTCTAATTATTTGAGCAAGTGGCCCTTGGAAGAACTGTATTTTCTTCTAAAGAAGAGACCTTTTTAAAGTTTGTCATTCTGCAAAACAGTCAGTATTTTAAGTGTACTCTGACATTCATATGAATCGTGTAGCTTAAACTAAGTACACAAGAAAACATGGCAAATAGCCATCATATTTTAATAGATATAGTTCATGGAAGGTGGGTGTATTACCCAGAGCAGAAATCCATTTAAAAGCTTCAGAGGTGTCTTTCCAACTACATGCATGCACAGTGTACTGCTGCTGGACAAATAGATAAATGTAACCCATTGGACCTGCAAATCAATTTCTGTATTGTTAGAGACAAGTGAAAATGAGTCTTTTGCACTCTTGACCCCAGACAGGCTGGGCATCAGTAAAGGCAGGCCAGCCTGCTGCTTCCTTTATGGCTAAATGCTGATAACCCCTTTAAATTATCTCTAACTGAAACCTGGAGATTGTGGTAAGGACAGAATGAGAAATGCAAGGGTTTCCCATGCTCTCTTGACACACTAGTCATGACGAAAGCAAGGAGTAATGTTCACAGCAGAGCACAGCACGACCATCACCACTGAACTCTGACAAACAGGCTTCAGGAGGTTTCACCAGGACAGCTGGAGGGGGTTATTGCCCACAGGTGTCAATCCCAGTCCCCACAAAGATCCCCACCCTGTCTTTGGGCAGTAGTTACAGCAGAGTGTGTGGTGTGAGCTAGTCCCCTTTGACTGAGGAAAGTGCAAAAGGTCTGAGGTTACTTTGGCTAGAGAAGACTAGAGGGAGGGTTTACTGCCATCTAGCATGAAAAAAAAAAAAAAAGCTGCTGCAAAGGAATGAAGCCTTAACTTCAGGCAAAATTGAAGGGAGGTGAGCGGTAGTTGCAGAACAGGAGGGTTAGGTTCAGCATAGATATGTTTTCCCAAACATTAAGGGTAAGACACCACTAAGAGGGCTTATCTGAGCAGGGTAGACCCATCATCTTTGGAGGCTTTTAAGAACAGACTGCAGAAGTATCAGTCACAGGTCTTCAAGGCAGGTGATGCTCCTAGTCCCCTTCAGTCCTAATTTTTCTACCATTCTAGGACTTTGTTAAAACACTTTTTGAAAACCCTGGAGGTAAGACTTATGGGTTACATCTCCGCTACAGCAGGCACAATGTGCACGGCATGTGTACTGCTATTGTAGGTCTGTAGAGCAGTAGGTGTCCAGGTCTCATTTTATTACCCATTTCTCCACCACTGAAAGCTACTCTCTACAAAGCTTTGAGGTGGAGGGGCAAGCTGGTATATAATTCTGAGTATGTTACTTCCAGGTGAGACATTAACAGCCAAATGAGAAAATCAGCAGAAAACCAGACTCTATCATCCTATCTGTAAGTTAAATAACACTCCTTCATTTCTACATTGTGCTTTATTCTCCCTCATCCTTATCACTTCAGAATTAATTTCTCTTCACTCAACTTAGCACAAGAAATCCCAAGTGATTCAGATATTACCTTGACCAGCCTTTATAAGTCTAAAACCATTGCAGAACTACTCTGGCTGTGCAGGCGGAAGAAGCTTGTACAAATGGCTAATGTAAATCATGTCAAAGAGAAAAAAAAGATTCAATTTTTTTTTTTTTTTTTTAAATAAACCAAACTGGAGCATACTGTTAATTGGTGCCATCCAAATGCCAATGTACATGTTGTCCTTGTGGTGGAGGGCAGGCAATTGGGTGCAGTATGTTAAAAGACATCTGTGTCTTTCTTTGTAAATAAATTGTTTAGAGTTCTCAGATTTCTAGCTAAATGGTTATGAAGTTTATCAGGGCTTGCAGATAGTGTGAGTTCAAAATAGGAACTTGCAATTATCACTCAATTACAGTCCTTCGAAATCAGACAACGAGGCACCATTGGCACAGCCCCAGGAAAACATTCAGTACAGAGATACTAATCAAGATGCTGCTTCTAACAGCTAACAAGAAATTCATTTTAATACATTGTACACTGAGCAGTTTGATGTTGTCAGATCAATTTGCCCCTTTGATTTTGCAGAGTCCCTGTGAATAAAGTGTAAGCTAAGGCTCTGATTCATTCTAGCTATTCCATTATTTACTAGTGTGTTAGATTTTGCAACTGATCTTTTATGGGGGACTTAAAGCATAAGACGAGGGAGCGCATCAAGCAAGCTGCTGAAAGGTAGTAATTCAGCTCACTAGTCATCCATGTCAGCTCCACAGAGCTTTGCCTCAGGGATTTTCCCAATTCAGAAGATAGCAATAGGGGGTACAGCTTGGCTGGACTTCTGCACTGAAAATGCAGTTTGTTGTCTAAACAACAGGGTCCTTTCCCAGTAGCACCACCTGAGGTGCTTTAGACCAGGGGTCTGAGGGAAGACATAGCAATGAAAGTGAAATGGGAGAAAAGAGATGGCTCACAACATCAGAAGCATAGGTGTAGAAGTCAGACAAATTATTCTGTGTTTAGGAGGTCCAGAGGGGCTCACCTCAGACTAGGTGAGCACTTTGGCACGTGTAAGAATTTAAGCAAGTTGTCATATAAAATGTGATTATAATGACTTATGGAATTAGCTTAAGGCTGTAAGTACAAGGCAAACAGTAAGGTATGACTTTGTTCCCCTAGAAGTATTTCATAGGGGTAAGATGAAATAAGCTTGCTACTTATTTCCTCATAATATTGCAAATGCAGAGAAGGACATCTTCCTTATGAGGATCAGATTAGTTCAGTGGAAACTATGAACCAGCAGTGGAAAACTGCTTTCTACAGAACCTGAATCTGAATTTGCTCATCTATGAACACAGGGTCATTTCTTGGAAGGACCCAAGACAGTCACAGAAACATGGTACACTATAATGCTTTATACAATACCTAAATTTAAACGAACAGTCAAAGAGGTGCTTGGATATGGTTAGTTTGTTTCTTTGCTTTTTACCAGTCATTAGAGATTCAGAGTGCAGAATAGCAAAACTGTGATACAATTACAAGATAACAAAACTGGATCAAGAAAATATTTTAAAGCATTATTAATAAAAGGTAAAACATTTTGGTTTGGGAAAGTGCTGCCTAGATTCTTCTGTATGAAAATAGAGATTCCAGACATTCCAAGAGAGAAATCTATTCAAAACAAGCCATGTTTACCAAACTGTCCTACAATAAGCACTGTCATCACACTTTCAATGAAATCAAGCAGTAACATTGTCAGCTTGCTTCTAATGCTCTCTGACATGGCTCTGTGAAGCCTGTGGCCCATGGAATTTGCAGATATTTATGCACCACAGCTATCAGGAAGCCAGTTGCTGAACCTTGGAGATATAACTGGATGAATCAGCTAATATTGTCATGGGATACAAGGGTCAGGGCTCCTTCCTGATATTTCAGGTGAGAGCCTTTCACCATCCAGCTGGCCCTCTCATCTAGTCCCAGGCTCTGACGATGAATGTAGCTCCCCAGTGGCACTGTTACAGTGTCTTGATCTCAGCTGCAAAGAGCATGCAACACTGAGGAGAATGATTCTGCTGTTGTTCGATTTATAACAACAGGAGCAAAGCTATGGCAGGCAGCAAGGGAGTTTCCTCCCTTTCAGTCTTTCACAGAAGTCAGTTCCTCATGCTGCTGTTTTCTTAGAACCATGCACTGATGTCTGGAGCTGTTTGCAGTTACTTCTGCTCAAAGGCACAGATGTATGTAATGGAAGATAAACAAATGGCATAAAACAAATACCAAACTCTCTCTTCATGATTTCTTTCCCAACAGGAAGAAATCATCATCACTCTGCAGCTATCATCTCTCTGCATGCCCCTCAGCAACGACAGAGGAAGAATGTGGTTTGCTTGTGCTATGTTGTTGATTGTCTGCACTTCTCTTTCAGTACAGCTGCCACTGGCTCTGCAATTTGGCTCAACTCTGGAGAAGAACTGAGAAAAAAAAAATTAGCACAGTTAAGTTTCTCAGTTTTTACATCCTGCCTCAGTCTTTTGGTCAGTTTATAAAATTTATTTGGGGAACAAAGTATATTTTCCAGCACAATAATTCCTTCACTGCCAGCTGCACTGGCTTCCTTTGCTAACTTTTGTCTCTCCTTTCTTGTAAGTGAAAAAAAACAGCCAAAAAATAAAAACACCCCAACAGAATCCCCTGGTTCCCCGAAGGAAAATTTTAGCCTCAGTTCAACAAGTTTCTCTGTGGGCCAATTGCTTATATGCATTCCCAGTCTCACTTATTAACATCTGGAAGAGAAAGAATGGAAGGGACTGCGCACAGAGTGGGATGAGGAAAACAGGTGAACATGGGAGAGGGAATGGCTGGGCTCAGGAATGAACCTGGGCTCTGCAGAAGAGACCAGAAGAGTTAGGATAAACTGTGTTCTGTTTTTTTTTGTTTCTAGAAGCTGAGAAGAGAAGTGGTGTGACAATATCTGAGTCAATCAGAGTTCTGGAATGGCTATCTTCTTTTTATATAGAGCTTCTCAAAGAAGGATGAAACTACAAAACTACTAAAAAGGGAGCTTATAAGCAAGGATGTAAACAGAGAAAATAAAGTGACAAAGCAGGAAATTAAAAGGTTTTATAACCATCTCTCCACCTGCCCAGTGTGTCTTTGCAGACGATTTTTTCTTATGAGAGTCCTGCCATCAGCTTGATGACTTTCTGAACTTGCAGCAACCATTCTATAGCCATTTCTGATCTCTCAGAAATCTTCTTTTGGTCCTTTCTGAGGCCTCTCTAGGAGTTTGCTCCTTGTATTTCTCAATAGCCAGTCAGTCTTTTTATCTTTGACCAATTGAAACACAGAGCTTTCCAGTGACTATTTCTCTTACCTGTCAACCCCTATCTTGGGAAACCCTATCATCCTCTCCTTCTACCTGATCTGAGGAAAGGAAAAGGAAAGACAACAGGAAAGAGGAATAGAGAAAAAACACCACAATAGAAGAAAAAACAGATACTTGAGTCAAGCATGAGCTACACATAAGGTTGCAGGACAAGTGGAGGAAATCAGACTTGGCATGACCTCACACCTTACTTTATGATTCTACAGTCAGTGCAGTGTTAACTTTTCTTCACACATCTTCTCTGGTTATCAATCAAATGTCCAGAAAGATGCTCTAGCTTGCCTGATGAAGTGTAGGTAAGAGGAGGAATGAGAACAAAAGAGGGAAGCAGTGTCAGAAGACGGCATTTTTCATCACTTGTTGTTTCTAAAGCCCTAATATCACTCATGTGCATTAAACGTAATTCAGAAAATTGTTTGTTACTGGTTTTCAGCAAACAATTTAACTGCATTGAATTTATTTTAGAAGTTGGCTGCCCTCCTGGAAAACATCTGTGTTTATCAGAAAAACAGTGTCCCAAAAAGTGTAAGTCCAAAATTTACTTTTTTTCACTGAGAGCCAAAAAGGCTTATGTTATGTGAGAAATTTCCACAGGAAAAGAAGAAAAGACAAAAAAACCAAAAACAAAACAAAACAAAACAAAAAAACAACAACAACAAAAAAAACCCACAAAACACAAAACCAAACCAAAACCAAAACAAACATAACAAAACCAAAATAAAACAAATCAAAACAAAAACAAAAGTAAAAACACCAAAAAAAACCCCAAATGAACAAGAACAACAACAAAAAAAAAAACCAAAACAAAACAAAAAAAAACCACCTAAACAAACACCAAACTTGTCTTCAGATGGACACATATTTATAGTCAGATGAATCATAAATGTCACACTCTGAAGGAACTCTGCCCAGAGAGTTCCTTTTCCTGCTAATGTTGTGCTTCTGACTTTGTGGTTCACTGCTTGCATATGTCCCTGACTGACATTCCCCAAGAAAGATCAGTGAAATTTCAGAGAAATTCCCCCCCAGCCCTGTGCATGTTATTTGTGTTTTATTACACTTCCAGCTGGGGTTTTCACTTCTAAAAAAAAAAAAAAAGAAAGAAAATACATTGATGCAGTTATTGTTCTAGGCTGAAATATAAAAGCATGTGTGCATGTATTTGTGTATGTACACATATATATGCATAAATAAAAAGATATATGCGTGTATATGTGTGTGTATATATATATGTATATCATGGAACATTTTTACAGGACAGCAGTGGAAAAACATCAGGTAAGGGTCTTTTTCTAGTAGTAATCAGGAGAATGCACAAACATTTTGTCCCTTAAATGGAATATTCTGTGTAGTAGTCAGTGTCTAGCTTGTGTCCTATTAATTTCCTTTTGCAAGGGTAGCAAGCTCAACACTAATTTCTCCAAGACGAGTGAAATCACACTCAGTGAAGGCCCCCCAGGTCCAGAGGCTGGTGCTTGTGAGGCACATACTGAGACAGGGACACTCAGTTTTGCCCGCCACGTCAGTTCGGGTTGAGTGCCCCCTGACAAGGCTATCCCCCTGTGAGGTACAGCAAGCTGTGCTCCGGGCCTCAGCCCTGTCATCCTGTCTCCCATTTGGGCTCATTTATTAAGACTGCCAGCAGAAACCAGCCATGGGGAAAGGGGGATCTTGCAGTGACAAAGCCGAGGCATAATGAAGGTCTCTACAGCCGGGGCTTGTCAGGGCTGCCCTCCCCAATGTGCACTGAAAGCAAGGACTCCAGACCTGAGACTGAGTACCCTCTTGCCCAGTGTCGCTGCTGGGGTGATCTGCTTTGCCATGGCTTGGGGCTGGTTGGGATTTTCCAGCTTTTATGGTGATGTTTGTTTGAGGCTGGGCACAGGCTTGGGTTATTTAGGTTAAGTGAGTCTCCAGTGGTCAAGCACTCACAGCAAAGGCCAGACCACAAAAATCAGCATGGTAGTTATTTACCATAACTATATACAAAACCACAAGCAGCAAAGGTTCCCTCATACATCAGACACTACACATCTCTTTATTAAAGCCCGTCTGTTTGTTACACTTCAGTTTGCCTTTATATTGCAAATAAAAATGGAGAAATCTAATTCAAAAGAAACAAACCAAAGAAGAAAAATAATAGCAAAGGAAGCAAAACAAAGTTATGAAAGTCCTCCCCTTTCCCTCAAATCGTTATCTTTGCTTTAACTTTGAATTTATTTTATTCCATAAGAGCACTGGAGATTAGTGATAGGCAGCTATAAAATTCTTTTATTCACTCATAAATAAAATATCTGCACTGTTTGAGAGTTATCCACTCACTTTGACAGTAATGAACTTGCCACGCATTTTAGTAATCTATTATAATCAATAGAAAGTCCTTCAGCCAGAGGAAGGAAATACCTGATTAGAAGTCAACTGTAGCTCTGTGTCAGTGACACTGCTCTGATGATTCTTTGTATAATTTCTATTTCTGTTCAGACATCCAATCTAATCAGATGCACGTTGCTTTGAGGTACTTCTTCTTAAAAAGCTTTATTTTTTCAGTCTTATGAATCATTTCCTTATTTTTCAATCAAGAAATTAAGTCTGGCTCCTAACTTTTGGTTTTATACACAAGCTGGTAAAAATTTGAGGTCTCCTTTGGTTTTTGTTTCCTTTTTTATCAGCCCTTCTCAACCACAGCTTTTTTCCTTGACCTCTCCCAAGCCTTCTCCCAGGTCTCTGGCCCAAAATGTGTTGTTTCCAATAATATTTATTCAGAGCCCAGGGAGCCGTCCCTCCAGTGAGCTCTGTCCAGCTGCTGACTCCATGGCCAGCAGAGAGAGGGTTTTCCCACTCAGAAAGAAAAGGAGATTGAAGCAGACTGGCATTTCCAAATTATGGGAAACTCAGAAATGAACAATTCCTGAAAACATGACTAGTTTGGGAAAAAGAGCAGCAACATTTAAAGCTGACAGAGGGTGAGAAGCTCTCAGGTGCTTGGGAAGAGGTAGAGCAAGGAATGTCCATCCCTCTGTCCATCCTTTACCAAGCTCTCTTCCCCATCTGTGCCATTTCTTTCTTCTTCACTCAGACATAGGTGAAGTGATCTGACCTTCTGTGCAATTACATTGAAGAGGGTTTTGTGGGTTTATTTACTGCTCTTTCTCAGAAAGTTTTGTCATTACCGATGAGTTCATCAATAAGAAAATTTGTAAAAGCACAAATGTGAGTTAGATGCCCAGCAACCATCTAGGCCTTTGCAAAGCTCTCTTTGTGAGACATGTATATCTTCAGGCTACAATATTTTATGTAGAACTGATAGCATTTTCAGGAAAAAATATAATATCACCTGACCTGAATTTGTTTGCAAGCTGGGGTCAAACTCAGCAAATCACGTCAAACAAATGAAAAAGAAGAAAAAATGTTGCAAAGGTGTTGCAAAAAACTGTTGCAAACTTTGCCATTTTGGAGACTTCAGAGATAACATTCACAAGCTTTTCAGATCAGTCACCCCATCATTGATACATGGGGAGGGTGATAAAATTTCATGCCCGCTATGAATCAAGAGAAGGGTTATCAGCTCCAGTTTATTACACTTCAGTGTCATAACCAAGTCTTCTGTTTAAGGAAGGCACTGGTTTTTAGGGGTTATATCAACATTTGGCTCCAAACTACAATTTTCTTGGCTTTCTTTAGCTCAGGATCCAAGTAAAAAGAAGTATGAGCAAATATTTGCATAGTCTTAATTCTAGATATGTCCTATTACCTGTATGAAATCCATCAGTTACTTTTGAGATGTGCAAAAACAGTGATGATGGTTAATGACATCCAGGAAAAGTACTGAGTCCTCAAGTGAACAATAGAAAAGGCTTTGTCAGTCCCTGTCTGTGAGACCTCAGGGAGATTGACAGACTTAATTTTCTAGACCTAAAGACAACAAGCCAACCCAAGTGCCAAAACCTCCAACCTCTGATGGTCAAGGTGAGGAGAGCAGAATCAGCTCCTTCTGGGGAGACCGAGCAATCAGCAAGGAGAACAACTCATACCTTCCAACCCAGAAGTGGGGGATACGTCCGGTTTCTGAATTTGCAAGGAACATACAAAGTTTAGGTAAGATCAGAGATGTGTGAACTTCTGTTTTTTTAAACTGTTTCCTCTGCATGAACATGTCTTTTGGTGGATGAACAATGCACTGATTTTGGGAAGCTGTTCAATCACATCAATCACTGGTCACAGCTGCCTGGAAGGAAGTCTCTTTCAGGTGCCCTGCATAGTTAAGCTCCATGATTTGAGCCAGATTGATAAATGAGATGAGGGTAGGGCTGTAACCTAGAAATCCACTCCTGCTCAGAGACATGAGGAACATAAAACCCTCACCAGCCAGGTAAAATGTCTGCTTAGGTGGTAGCTCTTAAATGATTTGGGAGGGGTGATGAACAGTGTTCACATTGCGTGGTTTGAGCTTTTAAAACAAATGAGTAGCTAGCACCTAAAGAGGGAACTATGTCTAGGGCTTCCTAAGCAGGTGCTGCAGCAGATGTGATCAGTCAGCAAGGCTGCATTTTTGGTGGCATGCCTTAATACTATTTAATCTTCAGAGTCAATGGGGTAGACCTCAAACTTACACTGTTTACATAGCTCACACTAGCATTCATTGCTTCTTAATTTTAGAGAGGCATGCCAGGCTGGTTCTCATTTGAATTTGCAAGATCCGAGCTTAACTGGTGTCTTCCTTATTCTCCTCTTGGGACTGGGAATGGGGAATATGTGTGGTCAGCTATTGACCCCATCTCGTTCTGTACCAAGCTGCAGTGTGTGGAGCGCAGGCTTTGCATGGCAGACCTGAGGAGTTGACTTCCCTCCTTGTGGTCCATTAATAGGCTAACAAGTCTCTCTCCTGCAACGTGCAAAGTGCCTCTTGCAAGTAGACATCACCTAAAACTGGTCAGTCTCTCCAAAAGTGAATGATTTTCAGGATCAGTATTCCCTCTCCCCACCCAGCATAAGTATCTCTGGCCCAGCCAGGAGGAGCCAAGCAAGCAGCAGGAGGACACCATTTATTTCAATCAATCTGCCCCAGCTGAGAATTTGATTCTCTAGTACACTAGTTAGACTGGAGATGTGCGTCAGCCCATATTCAGACTAGTTCAGATTTCTTCTCAAATCTAATTTTAGACCTCCTCTGACATTATTTATTCAACAATGTGAATGAGATATAGATTGCCTTCACTGATTGCCTTCTCTGTAATTTGCCTATTCTTTCTTTAATATCTCACAACAAACATAATATTGTACTGCATCAAGATTGGAAGAGAAACAGAAGCTATATTGAATTTGAATGTTTTTTTAAAACCTTTTTTTCTGAACCGTATTAATCCTCAATTTCATCACGTTAGTCATAGTCTGGAGTTCATAGTTTCCTCTCTGTATAGCTAATTGCAACTGGGCTGTTGCAATACACACCACACTTTCTTAACAAGAATAGAAACATATGGCCTGAAACTATCTTGAATGGTCCTGGCAAATGTTTACATTCTTCTGTGTGGCAAGAGCTTGTTTTCATTTCTGCGCTGCTACCCATACAATACTTCTGCCCCCTTTTTATTTTAGTTTTTGCAGTATACCATTAACTCAGCAGCAAAAGCAGTGATATGCTGTAAATACCACATGACCCATAAATTCCAGGCAATTATTTAGAGTAGGGAATATTAATAGGTTATTAACCTAGCTTTAATGAAGTCAGGAAGATAACTGACAGCTCTTTTCCTTGACTGAGAGCGCTCTGGTTACAGAATCTAATTCATAAAAAAGGAAGTCACTGTTTGAAGAAAATCTGTAAAGAGAAAGACTGAAAAGAAGACAAATGTGAAGCACTGTCCCTGTGAGGATGACCATCAATAGAAGAACAGTGTCCCTCTAAGTCACCCCATAGATGTTTTTTTTCCATCTCAAGTTCATTCCAGGTTGTGACTGTTTCTGTCATTTCTGCTCGCACATATTTCCCCTTTTCCTTCACTTCCACTTGTGTATGGTCAGTAAACAAGTGAAAAATATGAGAATAGATTACATTCTTTTGTAGTACCAGAACAGAAACAAAAGACACCAGGACCTGCAGAAACAAAAAATTGTGTGAATTAAAGCAGGCCATGAAAAACTGGACACCTGAACATTTTCTCTTCATGTGTTAGAGACTCACACCCCTGGGGCTTCATTTTGCCACTTGCTGCAAGATGACTGGAAGATGAAAGGATACAGCAGCACATACACACTTTTTATAATTAGCTTGTATATGATACATTGAGACACAAAAGGTTGATCATCACTCTTGGGTTGGGAGTTGCACATTTTTGAGGGAAGGTTTTCTACCATTCTCCTCACAAAACTACCACCAAGTCCAACAGGCACATTTCAAAGAATGGGAAATGCTCTGCAGAAGAACCAGACCCAGTACAAAGCAACTACTTTGACAATTTTTCAGAAAAAAACAATGTGTTCATGGTGCAGATGGGGAAATACAGAATTGGTATGCATCTAGTCACCTTTTGATTCTGCTGTGTAAAGGTGTGTACTCTGGTCTCCTACAGCTCTAACATGAAACAGTTCTGTCGGTGGGAAGTGCTGAGAACTGTACTTCAGCGGAGGCAGTGTGTGTTGAGCTCAGGCATCAGCCCGCTGGACATATACCAGCTAGTTCTGACTGAGTAAAAGTGGATTGAATACTCAATTTCAGGTAGGGTATTTTGATTCAACAGACTCCACCTTGAGCTGTTTTGTTCTTTTGGTGAAAATTAATTTTCTTCTATGTATAGAACACCTTGAATTTTGGACATCAATGCACTCAAAGGATAGGAAATTTCTATCCTATGTGGAAAACTATCTGCTTATACTTGGTGGCCAAACAAAACCAGTAAGAACCGAGATTCTGACCCTGAGATTTATCTTTGTATAAATTAATCAACTTCCTGTCATGGGAGGATGCTGATGCGGTTTGTTATAACTTGTGGCAGATGAGGCAGCAGCATGATTGCAGGACTTATTTGGGAGAAGGGATAGAATCCGTGACAATATAGTCCAATCAGAGTGGTTCACACTGGCCTTTTAGAAGTTGAATTCTTCAATTTCTTCCACTTATTATTGATCTTGCATACAGCAATAGAAGTGGACGATTTTCTTATGTTCTGGGTCCAGCCAGATGTCTACAGAGTATGTATATTCAGAAAAGGCATTCCTTTTGAGAGTTTTGAGCTGTTTTACAGAAGGTGACCTCCTTTGAGTAATGGGCTTCACTTACCTGCTATTCACAGGTAAAGCACTGTATGACTGGTAAACACTTCTGGCTCCTAAGAGAAAGGCGACCCTCAGGAAATCTGTCTCTTCGGTGTCAGCATAGGGGAGTCTGTAATAATGCAATGGGATATGAGAAGGGGTGGGGTGCGTAGAACAGTAACTTTAACATAATAAAAAGAGTGACATCACTGTTTTTCTGTCTGGCTTTGTAAGTAAATTCCTCTAGCATCTGGGATGCTCAAAGTCCACTCACTTTCTGCAAAATCCAAGAAAAGAGACGGTGTGTTTTCCATAAGGATGTGGAATAGCTGCTGAACTGCCTCTAGTTTTCTGGGAAGGGCTGGAAAGCCCAGTAGTGCAATGCTTCCCAGAGGTGATGTAAATCAATGTGTCATTAACTCAGGGCAGTTCTTAGATGACACAATCCTCTCATTAGCAAGAAAAACAAAGGTAGTTCATACTGCACCTAGTGCAGAAACTTTGTGTTATTGAAGATATGTAATTGTATGGAGGTTACAGACATCGGTGATTTTTATTTTGTAATTTAAAATAACATCACAGTCTTAAGGGCAGGGATTTCCTTTATTCAATTACTTTTATTTTTTAAAGGAAATAAAATTTTCAAATGAGTTTTAAAGCATTTCAGTAAGTTGTCAAGAATTGAATTTAGTGCAGGAGTGTACACCAAGTTACACCATAGTGTTGACAAAAAGTTAAGAGATGATAAATTCCAGTGCCATCTGACAAAAACACTTCAATTAAATGCAACTGGGAACTAACATGCATGTTTGAGAAGATTTATAATTATGTTAGGTAAAGCATAAAAAATGTCAGTGCCAATGATTCACCACAGAGGTAACCTCAGTGGAGGAGCCCTTAGACAGAGAAGGGGTAACGCATCCCTTCACAAACCATATTTTTTTCTTATATATATTTACTGGGGTTCATTAACTCAAAGAGTGATTCATTGGAAATGTCCACAGTGCTGGTGTCCATGTCAGCATTAGTGGCATGGTTTCCTGAGAGAAACGGTCCCTTCTAGGACACAATTCATCTCCTCCTTGCAACAGATCTTTGAATGAGGTGCTACAGGGCCTCTTTCTTCCCACTCACTGTAAAGACTGTCCAGACAACAAACTCAGGCATAGGTTGCCCAACATCTGAGGTCAGATAAGATACATTCTACCTAGGATACCTAGAGGCATTGCTAGGAGCAGACTGGGACAAGCCATGCCATTTCCAAGGCATGCGTACCACTTTGGGCAGCAGATCAGCCCTGCTGCTTGCAATTTCTCTCCTAAAGGACCTGGAAATCTGTATAGTTGCTACCTCAGGTGCAGAGTGGCAGTTTACTCAGGAGTAAGCTGGCTCACCAGCACTTAGCTTTGCATCATGTCCAGGCTCTGACCTTTTTCTTCCTTTGGTAGAAGCAGCACAGATTGTTTCATATTCACTTGATAAAAAAATACTGCTTTTGTGAAAGGGGTATTCTTGATCATAGACAAGCATGTTTAGTTATTCATTATCTCCTTGTTGCATGTTACTAACCTTCATGGAATGTCTTAAGTACTGTATATCCCTCCTGTGAAAGCCACACAGGGGTATTGAACAGTTTGGAGGAGTCCCCACATTGTTTTTCACAGCCTCTTCTGCCTGGGAAACAATAAAAATATACACTCAGTCTGTAGTAAAGAGGTGCAGTAGTCTGGATCCAGTGGCTCTCAGTCTTACCCCAGTTCACAACCTCTTAGCAGAGCAGGGAACAAGTAGATCTTCTACTCCTCTGCCTCCTTCCCTGTTCTGCCCAATACTGCTTGAAAGAGATGTGTAAATGAAATCTCATCTAATTCTTAGAGTCTGGAGGACCTGAGCCACATGCCTGAATTGAGGAATTCTCATTCCTCAATTTGTCATTCAGGACACCTTGCTCCCCAAAGGTGGAACCTAAGACTGAAATGTTTGCTTGCACCACCCTATGACAAAACCATGTCTGTATAACCAACCCTGCAGCAGCAGTGTGATGCCACTGCTAGGACTTTCACAGTAGAGTTTAAAGCACCAGCTTAACTGATCTCCTAATTATGGGCATCTTTATCAGAAAAATATCTTGTTGCTGCCACGTAATAATTATTCAAACTTAAGAGAAAGCTTAGTTTATAAACATATTTTACACTGAAGAGCTGCTCTCCAGAGTAGCTTGAATCAGCTGGTATCATGCACATTATCTATGTAAAATGTCAACCCAGTGACAGACATAATTAGTGACTTTGTATAACAGAGAGGGTAAGTTATATTCCCATGTGAATCCTGAAATGACAGTTTGTCTTCATTGAGCCTGTGGTTTCCCTTGCCTTCACCCTGTGAAGTAGTTACATGTGCAGGATGACAGGCATGGAGGTGCCTCACTGTAGTGGGTGAAGTGGTGGGTACCTGAGGTCTAACCACAGAGATTCGATACAGCTTAGTGGTTGCTTTTTTCAACTCTCTTTGCTCAGTTCCTCAAGGGGAGTACTGTGTCAAACCAGTGATGAACAGCTGCTATGGAGCCTCACAAACTCCCTGACACAGGCCTGATGTAAGGTGCACACACCTGGAGTGCACATCAGGTCAATGTGTTAGACCCACAGCAACTCCTGGCCAAACAGGTGACCCTGAGGGGTTTATAAACAAGTGGAAATGAAGATATGTCCAGAGAAATTAAAATATGCAGTTCTTTACACTTCAATTATGAGTTTAATGAGAAGTAGCATCTAGATACATCAGTGACTATTGAAATAAAATGTGCGGGATATTTTCCATCTCAAAATTATAACTTGATGGCTGCATCAAGAGTGTACTCACGGGCAGTGGTACTGCACAGGTCCTATTTCTTACACCTCTTACCTCAGCATGTGCTAACAACACCTGCTAGAAGCAGAAAGCCTTCATGTCACCTCTGTCTATACGACCATGCATCAGTTCTGGTATAGCTTTTTGCCATAAGGCAATGATGTCTCCAAAGGTGTTTTAACTTGAGCATTGTACTTGCACAATGTCAAAGCATTTATCAGATGTGCCTGGCAGAATGACACACATAATATACTGCTTCTTTCTACTTGGTAAATTAATTTTTAGCATCACGTAGTCCATAAAAAAGGTCTGGTATTCTGTGGGCCTTCTGATTTTCTCCATTCAGTGTGTAAAACAGTGATATATGCCTACACAGCTAATTAGATAGGTAACACTATTTACAAAACAGACAGTGTTCTATTTCCTTTATCCAGAGTGAGAAAATCAAATAAAGAAAAGGCCTATCCTAATACTTGCATCTCATAGGATAGACATGATACAGGAAACTGTAGAAAGGAAAAGATGTCATCATGATGTTGATTTTACGGACTAAAATGTTGTGAAAGCCTGCTTGATTACTCCACTCCCAGCTTAAGGCCAAGTTAATTACAGCATTGAAATAATACTCTTCAAACTGAATTTCAAAGCAACATTTCTTTAAAAGTTCAATAGTTAATGCTGACTAAATTAACCATTGTTTATGAAAAAATGGAGCAAATAATACAGGGCTAGTTTATAAAGATTCTTCCAATTGTCCAAGTCTTCTGTGCACCAACACCAGATCTCAAAGGAGAACAGCAAGAGAAACCAAAAGGCATCTTTTGGAATGGCTTACTGATTTGAATGACTCACGATCTTTGCAATTTATGGTCATATTCACCTCTGTATGCATCAGGTTAATTTGAAAAAGACACATCTTAAGCCTTCCCCCACTCAAAGGTAGAACTCACCGCCAGAGTGTGATGGATATCAGAAATGCGAAACAGAAAAATCGGGAGAAAAACTTCACCAAATAATATTTCACACCAAGATGCAGATAAAACTTCTGACTCAAAAATTTCAGGTGTCACACATTTCTGAGGGCTGGAAGGATGTACACTTGCGGATGGTAACACTGAATGCTTGTTTTTTTCTTCAGTGTCCACCATTAGTCACTGCTGAGGGTCAGACAACACTGACTTTAGTCTTACTCATAGAGACTCAGATTTTATTAACAGTTTTTTTATGTTTCCTTCAAATTAACTAAAACTTTCTGAAATTTAGAAACATCTTGATTGCTTTCCCCTGCTTTTTAATCATATTTTTTCCAACAACTCTGTTTCTAACCTCCATGAAGACATAGATGTGGATATGCCCATAACTCCATGGATAACACCAATCTGGCAAAACACCTATTCCAGGACCACCTGCAGTTTTTTTTCTGCCTTGCCAGTTTTAGTATTTTGCCTTCTCTGATAAGTCATGCCTATGCTGAAGACCTATGTTGGTATGTAGGTCGGTAGGTAGTTCAGCATGTACCAGAGGAGTAAAATTCACCTCTCAGGATGGGCAGAGACAGCACAGTTACAGCATATCCATGAACTCCTGCTGTTTCTGCGCCTCCTGTAGTGATCTATTTTATTTTTTATTTTTTATTTTTTTATTTATTTTATTTGAAGGCTGCTTTATGTTATACCTCAATTTCCAAGCTGGTGTGGGTCAGCACATGTCCATCAAGTTTAATGGGGACAGTAAGACAGGCCTCATCTTCTCCACTCATTGAAGCAAATCTTGGGGTCACCTTCATGAATAACCAGTGACCAGGTCATATACTGAGCAGTTTGCAGCCTTCATTTTTTCCTCAACAAACCAATTCAGTATGGCCAAATTTTGTCATACTTGGTAACTATTTGGCTGTCATCTCTGATGCAACCAATTCCTCGGAAAGCTCAAGAACAGTATCTACCTGCCAGGAAGAAAGGGAGGGGAGCATTTCCCAAGAAGCTGCAGCTGTTTGTCCCTCCCATAGGGATATGGGGAACTGGAGGTGTCCAGGGAATGTCTGAGGACATAATTCCCAATAAAGGTCTTGAAGAGCTGAGGAGCCAGACCTGGGATTTTAACCTCAGCTAGCTGAAAGAGGAGCTTGTTTGTCTATCTCTTTATTTTAAAAAATACAGATGCTTTCCTTGTACCAGCTGTTTGCCTGCATTTGTAGCCAGCTTCCTTGCCACACCACTCTGCCATTACCAGCCATGCTCCTGGGAGAGGCCTTTGCCAAAACTCAAAGCCGTAGCCAAGGCTTCTACATTTTCCTGGCCAGGCTCATTCTGGGAATCCAGCAGGCGCTGCGTGTCCCATTTGCGTGGGTGGGAAGAAACTGGAGTCTGGAAACAACCTGCCCCAGCCAAATGCGGACAGGAAGAGCCCCCACTGCCTGCACCCCGCCACCCCACAGCCCACAGACAAGGCAAATCTCCTGGATTTACAAATTCCACTTTGGTCACTGCTAGTGGGGAGAGACAGCTGAAAGGGGCAGGGGAAGAGAAAAATAAGGAATTAAAAATGTAGCATAGACCAGACTGACAGAAAGGTATGCATGCATGGCTTTGAACAAGGATAAGCAGAATTTTTGCATAGAGAATGGGAGAGTTCTGTTTTGTTACGAACATACTACCAAAACCAGTAACTTAAATGTGTGATAGGGGATCACAAAACTGGAAACTGCCTGTCCAGCTGAAGGGTGTAGTTTTGTGTTACTGGGACAACTGCTGCCTCTTTTAAAACAGTGTCCTCTGAGTCATTGTGCTCACTGAAATGAAGATTTAATTTGAAGCATTCTGCTGGAAATCCTAATCATCAGGGTACTTGGTCACTCTCATTCTTTCTGAAACACAATACACGTTTAAACGTTTTCTGCCAGATGGAAGAGCTTTCAGAGAGGAAGCTTTCACCCCAGAGTACCTTATAGCTGAGGCTGGCACATTGCCCAAGAGACAATGCCTGGCCTCAACCAGGCAGAAGAAGAACCGAGGCACTACTCACCAGGCTGTTGAGTAGGATGTAATTACCACTTGCCTGGGTTTTGTGTGGGTACTGATGGGAAGGAGAAGTGAGGCAAAGAGTAGCATGCTTTTTTTCTAAGGATGTGCAGACAGACATCCTTGATGTGATGGCTCCAAGCTAAAGCCTGATGGAGCCATCACAACTAGAGTGGCTGCATGCACAGCCTACAGCTGTGTGAAAGTTCTTCATCACCTCAGGAACATTCTGGCAAGCATCATTTATTTCCAAATTCAGATGGCAGACAGGAGACAGATGATCTCAATTTGGGGCTTAAACAGGTACAATGTCAGCTAAGTCCCAAAGCCTCTTTGGAAATGAAGCTATTCACATCCTTTGGAGCATGAATATGGCTGCCACAAGCACTAAACACTTTTCTATACTACTTTCCCATTTAAACATAGTCATTTCTGTATCACTGTCCCCATAAGCAGACACACTGCTGTGAAGCAGGCACATTGAGCCAGAGTTGCCCAAGCAGCACTCCAGAGCCAGAGTTGCCCAAGCAGCACTCTAAAGCTGGAGTGACCAGGGTGAAACTGTACCATAATTTCTGCTTTCTATATGCTAATAGCTATGAGCAAAGGAGACAAAGAACCCCCTGTGCTGCGCTATTTAGTGCTTTTCCAGCAATGTAGCCACCCACTTTGCACAATCCAGGGCATTCAGAGCCAAGGAATTTGGGATTCATCTGGATCTGGTCAGAGCTTTCCAAAGGTGTAGTTCCCCACATACTCCAACTGTTTCCTGTTCTCCCAAAAGTCAGATGGTGCTGTTCAAAACACACACACTTGCTTCAGGAGGCAGTGCAGCGTGTTGTAGAGATGTGGACTCAGGCTGCATCTCCCCCACCCAGCACGGTGCCTGTCCTGGTTTGAGTGAGAACAGAGCTAATTCTGTTCAGTGATTTTATTTCTCAGCTCAGTTCTTCTAAGTAACTGCACAGTCTGAAGTCAGCAGCCTGTTTTCACAGACAGTGTCTGCTGCTCGCATTGATAACACCCCATGTTTAGAGTTACTGCCAAGAGTTGGTGTGCAGACCAAGGCCACTGCTGGATCTTGTGCACCACATTGGGGGGTGCAGAAAATGAAAGGCCGCACCTGCAGGGAGGAGTGGACAGGGCAGGTGACCCCAAACTGACCAACAAGGTATTTCATTCTATATACATCATATTTGGTATAAAGCTGAAGGATGTGGAGGGTCTGTGTCTCTTCTCCCCTCTTGGACCGCTTTGCCAGCTTTGCTTGGCTCAGGTCCTCTTTTGGTTCCTTCCTCAGAGCATCCCAGGAAGACTCTGTCTGTCCTGCCTAAGATCCAGTTTGGTGTGTTACTGAATCTGGTATCAGAATCCAGCTCCTGAACACAGCTTCCGTCTGCTGCTGGTCCCAGTCTGGGACTCCCTTGGTGCCTGCTCCACAGAATCAGTGGTGATGGTGATGTAATTACCATCAGGGGGGTTGGGTTTGATACCAGTTTTCTCTATATTCCATAACAGATACCAGTTTTCTGTATATTCTATTTTTATTATTATTATTTTCATTTTCATTCAAGCTGTTCTAGTTTCCTTTTCTAATGGCCAAGTCTCTCTCACTTGTTCATTTGCTCTTCCCCTTTGGGTACGGAGGGGCGTTAGCACTTTAGGAGAGAGCATCTGTTATAGGTCTAAGGGTCTGCCCTGACCCTAAACAGTGACAGTGCCCGAGGCACCTTCACCTGTGCACAGCCCCTACCTGCCTTAGCCTAGACAAAGACCCACACATGGTATCAGTAGGGTTATAGCCTCCCCATTTTCACTGAAGCTAATAAAACTGATATAACAGAGAGAAAGCATTAACAGTTTCCTTGGAGTAGGAGAATGGTTGGCACTTGAATGATTAGTAGAGCAACTTCAGACTGGGCAAACTGAGGATCCTATAACCATCTATTAGTGTTTTCTTTGAAAAAGCTTGGGGTTTCTTTGTCAAGAATGATTTAATATGCTAAGTTACAGTGTTAAAAACCATGCACAGGAACAGATGAATAACCGTATACTGTCTGCTCAACCATGCTGAGACTGAAGTCAAATATTTGAGGTTTGCCACAAACCAAGATGAAGCTTATTTACACTAACAAAGGGCATCCAAGGAACAGTGGTGGCCTTAAGTATGCACAATGCGTTTATCAACACCAGATATTTACCTTAACTTTTATATTTGGAGGGTGGCTCAGAGTCATGACCTACGTGGTTAGCTTTGACTTGTCTTGCTGCTGTACAGCACATGCTGCATATTGTGGGAAGAAACCAGGCTCAGAAAAAAAAACATGTGCAGCACAAGATAATACCCCCGAGTATTCATGGAAACCATCCTCCTCTATTATATCCCAGACCATAAGACTCCAGAGCTTTCTGCCCTTGCTAAATTCTCACAAAACCTTCCAGCTATTAACTATAAATTACTTTCTTTCTCAATGACATTTTTATTCAGAGAAAAGATATTTCATTGCCAACAAAGTGGAGTGAGCTTCCCTCATATCATGTCCTCTGGCAGCACGCACAGCCCCTTGATAACATGCTCTGGTGGTCACAAGGGAGGGCTTCCTCAGCCCCCGTGCTGAGTCAAGCACTGACAGCTCTGGAGACACATAAGGCAAGGTGGTCTTCTGCAGGCTCAGGGCAACAGTGGCTTGTCTCTGCAGTGAGGCCTGAAGAATCAAGTGGTAAGCAGAAAGGGGCAGCATTCACAGAGAATCTACCAGGGTGGAGAAAAGAAATTGCTCCTCACCTGGCCCTCCTCCTAGAGGACATGGAGAACAGCCTACCGTGCCATGATCCTTTGGGACAGCTTTTATATTCAGACCTTGTTATTTCCCCGCCCCACTGAAGAGCCCAGTTCTTTCCATCTTGCTTCATGTTTGCTAAATCACTAATTACGCATATCCTTTCCACAGATTCTCTCCAGCTCCACTGATTCAAAAAGGACTATGTGAGTGTTGCTTTGATGATATACAAGGATCCAAAACAGACAGCCTGGCAAAGGACAAGAAATCTGGAGAGAAGGAGGTTCACCTGGCTGTCATTAAGAAGGAAAAAAAATCATTTATTTTCCCAGAACAGGGAAAAAACTGAGAACAGAGCACCTTAGATATCCTTACACCTGTCTGCAGGCTTCTCTATTCAACAACTCATTCAGCAAGGATCTCAGTAACTGCCTGAGTCACAGAAGGGTGTTCAAGCAGGTTGCATTAGCAGACCCTAAAACCTCCATCAGAGCATTATTTTTTGGTCCAGATGTCCACAGACAAGGGTCTGTTTTCAGGTATGCTGGGTTCCTGAGTTGCACTGCACAGAGCAGGTTATTAGAACATGATGGAGACGTGATCACATGTTTCTCATCAATATTTATGCAGCTTAAGTTCATCTAGTACAAATCCCCATACTGAAGTAAGATTAAGTATAACAAGGCATCTCGGGCAGAAGATTGTCTAGCTAAGTCTTGGAAACATTTTGGGAAGGAATTCCACAATTTTCCTAGATAATCTGTTCTATCATTTCACTAATTTTTTTTTTTTTTCTTTTTCTTAAAAAAAAAGAGACAAACAAGCACCAATAATTAAGATACATTATATTTGCCTCAGGTTGAGTAGACTTCTTTTTTACTTCCCTATGTGGACGTGAAGAAAATTGATTTCTATCCTATAACGGCCTTTAAATATTCAAAGACTTTATATAGACTTCCCCAACCTTTGTCCTTGACTAAGCCCCCTACTTCCTTTATTCTTTCCTAACAGACTGTGTTTTTTTTTAAATTTCTTATTATTCTTGTAGCTCTCCTCTGGTCTCTCCCTAATTTGTCTACATCCCCAGGCACTGAGAGCATTTGCATTATCCACTCTGATCTCCTGAACAGCAGTTCCCCCTCCTTTCTAGATTGATCATTAAAAGCATTTTTATGCATTATGTTATCTCTGAAACTCAATGTGAAATTTCAAAATGAGAATAACAAGCACCTCCAATAACACGTTTGACTAATGGACTCACTTGCAGAAAAGTCAAAGCATTCCAAAGCAGTCCTACATTGCCTGGGCCCACAGCTGCCCCTTGCTGGAAAACTACAGGGCCGCCACTTCCACTACTTCTACTACTTTCTCTCCCTTATTTCTCCTGGCAGTGTACAAAAGAGAGCTGCCAGGCCTTTTCTGCCACACAGGAAGGAGTGAGCTGCTGCTCAGAGTGTTTTTTTGGTGCAGAAGCCCATAATTCCATAGGGCAAGATCTTCCTCCATCAGGTGAAAGCCATGGTATCTCTCTTCTCTTTATCTGAGGCCCAAGGATGTTTCCCCTCTTCATTCATTCATGAGAAAATATTTGATGTGAAATAATGAATGTGGGTTTCTGCTTTAAACTGCAAAATCAGGTGCTGTTTATTTTCCAAAGAACTCTTGGAAATTAAAAGAGATGGGAATATAAAAAGAATGCCAAAGTTAATTAAATGGAAAGCTCAGCTGTTGAGTATTTCATGGTTAAACTTCCTGGATAGCCTCAGAGACCTGCAAGCCAAACATGGGACATCATTGCTCCAGACACATTAAACAGTCATTAAGTTCCCTGTGTGAGAGAAAATGATTAGGTGTTGCTCAGTGCACCGTGTAAGAAATCACTTGTATAACCAGAGTTTAGCTGCCAAAAGCAAAATCCTGAAATCTAGTAACAGAGCAGGTTGCACACTTATGCAGATAACACAAATGAATGTGTGTGGCGCAGCCCTCCCTCTTACCCCAGAGCCTCTCCAGCCCCAGTCCCCCCCAGGCCTGCTTCCCTTCCCCCAAAGCTTGGCACTGCTGCCTGCTGCCATTGGTGTCCAACTTTTGGTCCTGTGCAGGCTCTATCAGAGTACAGGCTATCTGAGGAGTTCTTCTTGCAGTGTATTTTTACAGTAGTGAAATTTGACTGATGTGGGGATGATGTGCCTGGAATTATAGTCTTTCACATCTTGTCTGTTTTTTCTCAGGGTTGACTGATTGCTTGTAAAATATGAGAACTTCCAAACATGTTGTTGAATTCTGGGTTCCACTGAAGGCAATGGCAGAAGTCCCTTGACTTTACTGAAAGTAGGGTGTTGCCCACGGATTGAGAAGGCATATGGGAAGAGAAAGCAAATTCTTATCCATGACTGTAGATTATAGAAGCAAAATGGATGGTAACGTCAGCTGATCTTGTCTAAAAATTGCATTGACCAACTTCACTGCAGAGCATGGAGAACTGAGGATGCATGAAAAAAGATGGGGTATGCTTTCTGGCTGCACATACACAGCATATTTAAGCACAAAGGGAAAGAGATTACAGCTATCAACACAGCCTAGGTTTTAATACTGATATTGGAAATCTTGAAAATTTTCTAAAAGTTACTACTACTAGAGAGATCATTAGTCTCCACTAAAATCCCTTTGTACCACCAGAGTAGAACTGAAGCTCCTTAATCCAATCATTAACATTCAGCTATAATGCTTGGCTAATGCTAAATTTACTCAGCCTATCTTCCCCATGTAGGAGCACATCAGGACTGAGAAAGTGAAGGCAAAGCAAAGTGCATCCTGATGATACTAGGCCTTGCCAGCCTATATGTAATGGGCAATATGGGACATACCCAGTTGATAAATAATCTGGCAGAACAGAACCATGGCTGCTTGAACTTGTAGGGGCAACTGGTTCAGACCTCAGCATCAGCATCTGAGGCAGTAAGGCAGGGTACAGCCATTCACGGATAAGGAATTTTTGAGTATTGTAACTGCCAAACATCCTTGTTCCTTTAAAAAGTGCTTTACTGTCAGTGGGGTTTGCATAAAGTCTTGTCTCATCCTGGAATTGAGGTGCCCTGGAGAAAAGGCATGAATGCTACATGCTCAAAAATGTATTACATAACATGTTTACTATTTACCTTGTTTTCAGTTAATTAGTTTTTTTCATGGACTAGAAGGCACTACAGACTTTCAGATACTGGCATTGTCTAGCACACTGTATTAAACCCCCAGGGCAGATCTAATTGGCTTGTGGTTGCAGATATGTTGTAACTGACTTGGCTTGAAGTTTTGCTGGCCACTTCATTTAGATTCATCTTTATTTGCTGCTTTAAAAGAGGGAGAAGGTATCCAGATTTCTTGGGTGAGGTCAGTGTGAGGTTTCTTTGAGATACAGGGGACATTTTCTCATGAATCCTTCAAAATGAGCTGAAACAGTAAAAGCACTTCAGACCATGAAGCATTAATTCATAGGAGTTTGTTCTCTTGAACTCTCTATTTAAAAGGTGAGTAGTTTCAGTATTTAATCTCTTAGACCAAACCTTATATGTCATCTCATGGACCTTACGCTTCTGGCTGTTGTCAGGTTTGCCTTACAGCAGGGCAGTCCATCCTCCAAGGGGTAGGACATGATAGCAAATAAGGTGTGTTGCTCTGTACACCTTGTCTAAACACCGTTTCTCAATGTGTACAGTTATTTTGGTTGACGATATGACCTCCTCGCACAGTGTCTTTGACACTACAGGTGGGAGACCCACATCAGTACATAGGTAAGACATAGACAGTAGACCTGTGTATGCATCTGCCACCACATATCAGCATTTCAGCGTGCTCCTGGCATCCACTCCTGTACAAAATTAGCCCTAATTAGAACAGCACAAGGCTTGGTGGGGATGTAGTTATAACAAAATGAAAATGCCTTGTTGTGGTAAAACACACTTTGCTTTGTCTGTAAGAATTACCTAGATTTGTATACACATCTTTATAGCTGCACGACTGCATCCACACCAAGGAGTGGGGGAAAGGTAGAGATTGGTTCACTCTAATTATATGAATGAGGTTAGAGAAGTACAGCGTTTCTGTATAGGCAAGGCCTTAAGGTCAGGGAATAAATGTCTAATGAGTGGTGACCTCTGAGAGCTGGTAGGTGAATTATGGCTTCTAATAATGAAGGTTTTCACTGGATATAGCGGTCAGGACATAGACATTTAGGAATGTGGAAAAATGGCAATGGGAATATACTTTAGCAGAACGACTCAGGAAAGTGCATATAATGGGAAAACCTTATTTTTCCACATCATTCAGGGTGTTCTTGGGAATTCAGGACTGGGAAGGGCATTGCATTTTGGCAAGCCTGGCCTCTCTCTACCTAAGGCAACATACCTTATAACCTTTCTCGTAACTGACCGAGCTGTATCCTGAAACCGCTTACCTAGGGAGGGGGGAATGGTACTCTACATTTCACCTCCTGGGAGGCTGACAGTTACTTGCACTGACATTTCAGTTTGGCAGCACAAAAGCTGAGTAATGCAGCAGAGTGCAGCAGCAGTGCCAGGAGTCTAACATGTTCAGCTGGAAGGCTAGTAACAAAAAGGCAGGGTTTATTTTTTTAAAAAACCAAATAGTAGAGTTTGGCTCCCAGTAAAACTGCGTTCCTAATTCTCTTAGGAAAATCCTAACACTGGCTGTTGCAAAACTTACATGTCTGCCTCCAGGGCTGGCACCTTAGTCATTCAGAAAACATTCCCAGTCTCATGCAGACACTGTGAGAGGTTAAGTGTCCCTGGCAGCTAATGAAAGAGCTGAGCCATGGATGATGACCATACTGACCAAGTGTGGGAAACGCAGAGCTTTCCACAGCTTGTGAACCTGTAATTGCATTTCCCAAAATGTTGATTAACACCCACTGTGCAAAGAAAGAAATTCCTTCATCTGGGCTCTCCATGCAGAACCCACCCAGGGACAGAGAGGGGGGAAGCAATGATACACTGCTGAAGCTATGCCCACACAGGGAGCCCTGCTCCTGTGAGTCACCTAGATGAGAAGCTGCACACAGAGGTCTGTGCTCACGTCTAGCAGGGCGCAGCCTGTTCCCCAGCCCCGCAGCTTCCCCATCCGGTCCCCTCTCCAGGGATGGGGAGCAGGCACCTGGCATCCCCTCTCACATGCCTCCCCCTTCTGGGGCTGAGTTGAAATTCAGAGAGACCACTCAGCAGCCACACTGATCTTTTTCCCACATGAGCAAGAGAAGCATTGACATTTGGGGTATTTAAATTATCAGCTGCACTGAATATCTACATTTGGTCCTCAGTGAGATGGCTGGGGCAGCTTGCATGTCAGAGGACTGATTTTCCAGGTTCTGTGCAGAAGTTTTGTGCAACAGTACGTAGGGATATAGAACTTTTCCAGTTCAATGCGGTTGAGAGAGTCTTGCAAGAGGCATCAGGGTTAGATCTAGACCTTGAGCTTTGCCCCTTTCTCTGACTCTTCAGAGCCACCCTGACCCTGTCACCAGAAAATCCCTCAATGGCAACAGGATGAAAATCTGAGAAAAAGCCACAGAAACCTTCAGCTCCCTTCTTCTGTACCCTGGCAATATCTCCAGCCATATTTGAAGACCACAGATGCAGAGCCAACAAAAACAGACCACCACTTGGTGCCTCCACTGGACACACTTCCCATGGGACAGTTTTGTCAGGTTGGCCCAACACTGAGCACAAGCCTCCGCTCTAACAGACTTAATCAGCTTCCTTTCCCGTGCCCTCCCATCATCACCTTCCTCAGAGAAGACCCAGAGGGAGTAGTAATCTCTACAACAACTTGGATAATTTATTCAAACTTCCCCTCTTCCAGAGATAGCCAAACTTCCTTGGCTTGGAGACAAAAATCACAACTATTTCAAGGTTTTTCTCTCCTCCCTCCCTCCCTCCTAGATTCTAAGCATCCTCCTCTGGCATCAGAGGCAGCTGAGCTGAGGGTCAGCACCCAGAGACACTCAGACCCTTCCAGAGGTGACAGGAGATCATCAGAAGTCAGGTCCCATCATTCATTTGGAAATAAATAGTTGGTCTTTTTGTCCAGGCTGTTTTCCTGTATATCAGCAGAAGAGCGGCCAGTGAATTGCAGGTGGACAGGCAAGTCCCATGAATGCTTAGTGTCTGGGGTAAGCAGTGCGCTTCTGATTTTCAGCTGAAGTTACCTGGCTGAAATTCAGACTATGATTTCAGAAAAGGTTACTCAAATCCTGAACCCAAACAGAACAGCACCTCTTATTTTACTTCAAGCCAGTTAATTTCACTATTCAAGTTGTCAGCATCCCTTCATTTCTCTGCATATGTATCTCTGTCTCTTCCTAACCTGCCTTACATGTCTAAATAGCTGTAGCAGTACAAACGTGAGAGCTGAGGGGTAAGGAAGGAAACTTGAAAGGGGTGACATTATTTCAATTAACTTGAATTCCAGCCTGTCACTCTGTCTCAGTCTAAACCCATATCTAAAATGCAATCTGGTAACTCCACCCTTAGTGGCGAATTCATCTAGAAGGTCGCACATATGCCACTTCTGCAAGGATGATTTGGGAAGTGATGTTAAGTCCTTATGGCTGCAGATGAAATGTCCACTGGGGACACCATTGGTGAGTTTGGTTTCATACTTTTGATAGATCATCAGGTTTAAGACAAACGAGTGAGATACTAGCATTGCACAATACCAGCAGGGAATGAATACCTCTCCCTTCTCCTTGGTCCCATAGAGTCTTCCTACCTACCAACAGAATCCAGCCTATCTCTCCCGAGTCTTTGTTTCCCTGTGGTCCAGCCCACCCTTTGGACCTATATCTCATCAAGCCCTATGGTCTGCAGGCCTTCCCCAGACTTGTTCCTGCTGCAGCGTGGGGCCACTACCTCTCCCACCTGGGACCTAGAGCATGGATTGCGCAGACCAGGTGCCATTTCTGTCTAGAGTCAGCTCTGACCGAATACTTGAAAACTGACTTTTCCCCATCATTTACACAGCATATCATCACTTACCAACAGCAAAAACTGGATGGGAAAGGCGCTGAGTGCCATCAGGATAACGCTTTTAAATAAAGTACACAATTGTTCTTGGCATCACACTCCTCATCTCCTTCCTTCCTCTGCAAGTGCCAGAAGAGTAGCATGGACATGCCAAAGCAGTTATTGGTGAGTAGGTAATGCCAGCAGGAGATTAAGTGTCTTTTCAAAGCTGTTTGAAGTCACTGGAAAGACTTTACATTCACTTAAGGTTCTTGGAACAGGCTCTATAAGAAGCTGTTACGTGTGGGATATTTATACAGCTTAAACTTAAAGATTATAACAGCTCAGAGGGAACTTACTGTCCTGGATCTGAAAAGGGTGTTTTGTTGTTTTGTTTTTTAATTATCTTGAAAATGAAATTTTTGGATTAATAATGTCTATTTAGAAGAGTTCATAAATATGCATTTAATTGCTAAATCACTGATGTCTATATAGCAATAAACACTCTACCAGTTTAATAATGTACATTTTAAAAGCTTCCTATCACCAGTATTTACACTGCAGGGTCAATAATGATGTGTAACTCATGCCTCTCATTGCAGGATCTTTTTTTTCAAAACATGTACCAGCAAGATTGTTTTGCTAAATCTTTATATATTAAATTCAGTTACAGGGATACCTTGGCTGAGTTACACAGGATAAGATTGCCTAAAACGCTACACACCAGTAAGGCTGAACTGGGCTTAATAGCTTAAAATAAAGGCTTAGCCAGTTAGATCAGCTTAAAAAAAATTCTCATGCATGTTGTTAGGGTAAGGATCTCCTGGCCACAAGAAGTTATTGAGGTCAAGAGCTTAGCATGAAGGAGAAGGACATCAGATAGTTTCATATGAATAACAAGAGCAAGTGGAGTTATAATAGCACGAGCTACAGAGAGTATCATCAGAGTGATGAGGTATTGCAGTAGACACCTGTAGGGAACATACTGCTATCCAAGGAAAGGGAATTTTGAGGGTGGAGAAAACTGTCATATTAGCCTGATGTAAAGTTTTCTGGAACTTCACCTGTAAGATCAATGCCTCCCTCTCTCTGAGACCCTTGATGAACAAGCATAGGGAGTTGATTAGCCATGGTATGTTCCACTTTTCAGTGCAGAGCACCTGAAAACTACAATTTTTTTTACAAAATTTATTGCGCATCTACCCAAACTTGCTTCTCTCTCTGTCCTATGGGTGTTTTTTCCCTATGCCTTTCTCCTTTTTTTCTAGGTCTTCTTCTCCCAGTGTCACTGCTCCTGCATGTAGCACCAGGCCACCATGCACAGGAACCAAATCTGCAAGCCCATAGGTATTTGATCCAAAACTTAAGCAACATGATTTCTCTCATGATAGGTCTTGTTTATTCAGGCAAGCAGAAAATGGTTGTGATTCAGTCAGGCTTGGCAGTAAACATTCAACAAACAGTCTTACTCTTACTGATAAGAATCAATGTGTCTCCAAATGAAGAAAACTCCTGTCTAAAGCCTGAACCTTATAAAGAGAGGTCAATAAGGGAGGGCTTTTACATTTTGTCTGCATGTTTCAGGATCCGGAAGAGAAGATCTCCTTATGGGTTGTTTGTCCAACAGGTCTTTGTATCTTTGAATTGCCTGAGACATGTAGAGAGTACAACTGGCTTTGAGGCATCCCAGCCCTACATAAGTGCCTCAGCAGGAGGTCTGTCACTTCACCTCCTGCCTCCATGCGGGGGGTTTTGGGGTAGGGGCAGCCATAATCTGGATGACTTGAAATGGAAACCAAAATTCTGCCCCTCTCTGACACCCACCCTTCTGCCAGCTACCAGATTCAGTCCAACAAAACTCTTAAGATGTGACTCAGTTTTAAACATGTTAGTAATCCTCATAAAGTCAGAGGGTCCAGCCATGAAACCTAAAGAAATGTGCTTGTTCAGGGACTTTAAAGGATTAAAGATTTGCCTTGAAACACGTATGCATAAAAAGGCATAAATCAGAGAGTGTGTGTTATGAAGGAATACTTATTTTGACTCTTACAGCTTTTTTAAGGTTGTTCACAACCCTTACTTTCTTAGATAGACTGTCTGCTTGATGTATTTACTCTAGTCCTAGTTTATGAGAAGACTTTGCTTAGCAAATTCGGAATGTTTCTTCCCGTTATTCATTTAGTAACTGCAACTCTTCCACCATCGATTAGTGTGTTGCAATATAGGGTGTTAATCGACTTTGAACATTTAATTATGGTTTGTTTGAGCACAGCATTTTACAAGCACAGTGGTTCATCACATTGCTGGAACAAGTACAATACAGCATCTTTAAAATTATGCACAAATAATAGATTAGTTTCAGCAGTACTTTTTCAGCAGCATTAATAAAATCTCTCAAGCATGCACAAAGCCAATGGCCAGGAGGATTCTCAGGAGGTCTTTCATACAGGATGAACATCTTTGTTACAAAATTCCTCAATGCCTTTTTGCTGTCTCCCTAATGACCAGTTAAATGGGCTCCCATGAGAATGCCTGAGTCAGAGCCAGCTTGAAAACTGCTGAGGAAACATCCTCTCTTACTGGAAATGATTTCCATCAAACTGCCATGTACCATATTTAGACTAACAGATCAGTAATGCCAAACAGAGGGAGCTAAATTCACAGGGCTTGGGATTCTGCTCCATGTGAAAAGATATTGCCTTTGTCTGGCCACAGTTGCTTTAGGGCAGGCAGTCCAAGTGCTCTGTAATGCTTAGAAACAAATTCCAGCAGTTGCCACCAGGCACAGCTGGAGTGGGACAGGCAGTGTTCAGGAGCAGCAACTGACCTTCTGGGATCTCATTTGACCTGCAAATGAGATATCATGCATACCTTTTAATACCTAATTGTGGGAGAGGTAGTCTGGTCATCAGTCTGTGCTAACTACATGATTTAAATCTGAAGCGTTATTTTCCTTTCTTATGTGGCAAATACATAATGCAGGAAATTTATTTTCAATCATGTGCTTCCCCCTTCAGTGAACACATACAACAAACCAACAATTAATAGAGCATAGGGACTTCTAAGGTCACTGGAGAAAAGAAAACTCCTGGCCTGTGTTATGCAAGAAGTCTAACATAAATGTGTTGGTTTTGTTTTTTTTTTAATATGCTTTTCTTGCTTAGTTCAGTGTCTATTAAACAGATAATGGTAGCTGAAAGCAAACCACATGCAAGAAGTTTTCTTTATTTTCATGTAATAAAGATACTTGTTGAGTCTGGATTGCTTAGGTAGCTGTCTAAAACATTTTTATTTTTAGAACTAGTGAAAAAATGTTTACCAAGGACTGAAGGGAAAAGAGACTCCCTGGATGTCCCTGTGCTTGTTCTTTGTATGCAGAGGACAGTATTTTCTAAAGGCCCCAGGTTTGCCCAGTTGTGTTCCTGGGAATAGTTGTACTAGCTTTGATGGTATTTGGGGCAGATAAGAAGCAACTTTGAAAATCCCAGGTTAGAGGGGACAGGGCAGGAAATTGATTGAGGAAAGCATGTTCAGGGCTGACTAGACCCCACTTCTCTCAAAGGCCTGAAAGAGCCTTAGACACTTTCTTCCTGTTCATTAACATCTATGAGTGCCTCAGTGAAGCAGGTTTCTCTTTGTCCTTCTCAGCTGCTTGTTCCATCAGGGGTTGTTGCCTGCATCTACTGTTGCCTAATCCACTGCATTAGCCCCAGAGGAGGAGATCTCTTTGTCGGCTCCAGAAACTTCAGTTCTGCTCTAAAACCACAGAGGTAGCAGTAAGATCCCAGTCACAGACATCTTCCTTCTTCCCTCTTCCATCCCCAAAGACTAAGAATTACCCATTTTTATTTTCTCCCCTTCCAGGAATAACATTAATATTGCAAATTCAAGCATTATTAAACCAGGGGCTGCTGTAATTAAGAATATTTATATTTGATTATGTAAGAGATGTCTAGGTCTGAGCAAGAGAGTCTGGATTTGAAACTGGATTAGAAATCCAAGTTGCTCAATACCAATAGGTGGGGAGGATGGCTCCCTACCCATCTCCTTACCTAAAAAGGAACACCTGGGTTTGGGTTTAGGTTAGGGTCCAGAAAGATCTGGCATGTTCATTCTGTGATCTTTTGCATAGCAACTGTACTTTGCTGAATGAATGGAGGAGACCAGCTCTAGGCAAGAACGAAGACAGCATGGTAAAATAGCATGAAGTCTGAAGTACATCTGGTTTATGTGCTGTAGAGGTTGGGAAGGATGAAGCCAATGAGCCAGGGGACTGTAGGAACAGAAAAGCCTGACTGATGACGTGGGAAAGCTGAATTCTGCTCTTGCCACAGTGTGCCTGCATGATGTCAGTTCTGAGGATTTATCACAAGAAGTCATGCATTCATCATTTTGTGCATGCCAGACTAAGGCCTCATGGTCTGACTTATCAAAATGTTGAAACTCATAGCTTCAATAAAAGTCAAATGGTGTCTGTTCTCAGATGTTAGTGTTAAGAAAAAAAACCCAAATTCTCAGTCTCTTAGAAATGGAACTTCCAAACTACTAGATGTTCTACAATTGTAAACTAATTGTAAAACAAGCTAAACAGTTGTAAACCAAATACCGTCCTCTTTCAGGGCACTAGGAGTTAAAAATAATTCCTGTTTATGGAGTCCATGCACAGGCTACTGGTGTCTACCACAGGAAAAGCAATGAGGAAACTGATAGCTATATCTTCAGAGCATGCTTTGAACATTATGCAACAAGTAAAGCCTGGAATCACACATTAGGCAGAGAACAGAACTAAACTTGTCATTATTTGTGTGCAGCCCATCCTGTGCACTGAAGGAAACAGAAGCTCAGTGACAAAAATAGCATGCAGTGACTGAAGACTGTCATAAGGCAAGCACATAAAGGTTACAAATAACAGTTGCACAAGCATCCTCATCACAGGCAATTGCTAATTTCTGAGGCCTTGACTTTGCAAGCTTAATAATGTTCTTTTAACTTAAGAAGTTTTTTGTTTGTTTGTTTGAGGAGAACAATTGCTTTCAGTCATGCAAGCAGATTACCAGATACTTATTTGCCAAGTGCATTCAAAGTAAGGGTATCATCCTGTCTGGCTAGGTTTTTACTAATAAATATAAATGGAGATGAAGGTTGCTTTCTGGCCCACAGGCTAGGTGGAACTATACACTACATCCATATGGTGAAATCTGCTCCTCCTTCGTGCTCTCCCCACCCAACAAGGGTGATTACATCTGGACTGAGAAGAAACTCTAGCATGTATCATCTCCAAATCTTCCTCTAGGGAAGTGCTAGTTAGTACCAGCCCAAACCTGACCAGGGAGCTTGCTAGTAGTTAATAAATAGAAACAAATCACAGGCTAGCACTTGAACCTGTGTGCTGCATCTTGTTTGCTAGTATATATACAGCTGGAGTATATGTTTATGCTGCTAAATAAGGTTAGGGACACATCCCCAGCTAGAGCAGTGGCATTCTGACTTTCTGCATTTCACAGGTACTTGTTGCCGTGTAAAGGCGTAGGAACCTGGTTCCGAAAGCACACGGCTACCGCCCAATAACCGTGCAGTCCATCAGCA
>JANHFX010028499.1:0-36441 GCA_027560015.1 Chloroceryle amazona
GGCTGACTGTTGTCTCCTCGCAGGAGCTGAGCGGCCTCGGAGCCAGGAAGTCGTTGCTGAGCCCGTGAGTGCCCCGTGCAGGGGGGACGGGATGGGCCGGGGGGGTGTCGGGTCAGCCGGACTTAACCGGCTGCGGGTGCTCCGAGGAGCGTCCCTCCGGTGCCGGTTGGCCGGTGGGAGCTGCGGGTGTAGCGCCCTCGGCGTGGGCGGTGGGACGGGCCGGGGCAGGAGCCGTCAGCTGCTCTTCTCCCGCCGCGCAGGTGCATCGAGGAGCGGTACAAGGCCGTCTGCAGCGCGGCCAGGACCCGCTCCGTGCTGTCCCTCGGCATCGCCTGTTTCAAACAGCTCCCGGAGAAGGTAAATGTGCTCGTGTTCCTGCCTCCCGACCGAGCGGCGGGCACCGTGACTCCACGGGGAGACGGGACTCGACCCACCCGTGCTCTGTGGAATTGCCCCTGGTTTTTCTGGCAGCTCCCCGTGACAGGTGCCCTTGTGTCGCTTTGCAGTCGGAGAACACGTACCTCTGCCAGATCTACAACCTGACGCTCCTCTGCATGGAGGACTACGTCGTAGAACCCCAGTCAGTGCAGTTCCTGGTGCAGCACGGCTTCGACTTCAACAAGCAGTACTCCCAGGGGATCCCGTACCACAAGGGCAATGACAAGGTACCACACGACTCTCCTCAGGGACGCCTTGGCCGGCTCTGCTCCAGACTACGGGAGAGGTTGCTGGCTTCCCCTGGTCCCAGCATCTCCCTCACGCGGCCGCTGAGCCAAGAGGGGCTCCCACTGGGGTTTTGAGCTCAGCTTTGTTCGTTTTGCTTCCCTGCTGTTGTGTGTCCAGGCTGACACTTGCTGCAGCTGCTTTTCTGAACATTTGGGCCCCTGTTTGGTCCGAGCAAGTCACGGCTGTAGGCAGTGTTCTGACACAGCAGGCCCTGGGGACCCCCAGGCTGATGGAGACATGGCATTAAGGCTCACCGACTAATTCTTCTTCTTGCAGGGCAATGAGAACCAGAGCCAGAGCGTTCGGAGTTTTTTTCTGGAGCTCATACGAGCGAAGAAGCCCCTCATTCTCCATAACGGCCTGATCGATCTGGTCTTCCTGTACCAGTGCTTCTATGCTCACCTCCCAGACAGCCTCGGCACCTTCACTGCTGACCTCTCAGAAATGTTTCCAGCAGGAATATACGACACCAAATACGCCTCAGAGTTTGAGACTCGCTTTGTGGCATCCTACTTGGAGTACGCTTACAAGAAGTGGTGAGCAGCAGTGTGGTGCTTAAAGGTTACGGGAGGAAAGGCAAGGGCAATGACACTGTTTTGGCTGCTTGGTTTTCCAGGCAGGGGGCTGGGTCTCTGCAATATCTCAGTGAGGGAAGAAAGGTGCTTCTCAGGTGACTCTGCCCTGTACTCTTCCCCTTTCTCAGGCAGGTGCTGAGTGCATTCTGTCATATGCCCTACCTGTCTGGTGAGCAGCTGCTGAGAGTGCATTTCAAACCTGGTGCCAGCAGGAGACCAGACAGTGACCCGATCTAACTGGAAACTGATTCCCCGCCTGGCCCTGGTCCAGCAGTGTCACAGGAACACGTGCAGAAGAGACCCCTAAAACTCAGCTGGAGAGCTGTGCCTGCAGGCCTGGCACTTACAGCTGGGTTTGGTGAGGGACAGCGCAGGGAAGGGTGGGTGCTCTCTGCACCTCCTGACGCAGAGCTGCTCTGTCACACGTCCCCCACGTGACACTCGCGTGCAGCCAGCCACACCGGCCGTCACTGTCCTTCCACACAAGGGTCGTGCTCGTGTTCCATGACGTACGTCTGTCTGCTTCGTGCGTCGGTCCGGTCCCTGGTTCTGCACTCCCCATGCAATCTAAACAAGCCCCTGGCAGCGACGCAGCCCCTTGAAGCTCTGTTAAATTGAAGTCACGCTCTGTGTGGAGAAAAAATGGTATTTTTAGTGACTTCTTTCTGTCAGGAAATGCCACTTTGACAGGTCTGAAAACATTCAGAATGGCTGTTCTCAAACACAAGAATGCTCTGTTTTGACAAGATAAAAATACTCTCTAAAGTGACCTCTTAAATATTTTAACCCCCAGTTCCAGTTGCATGGAGCCTTCCAAAGGTTCGGGTTCTTTTTGGCCAGCTCTTGGGACAAAAGAATTCTTTTCTCACAAGATGGAAAACATTTCCTTGTTGCCTGAGCTGCCCAGGTTCAGCCTGGCTGGGTGGTGGCTGCTGGATGCTCTACACGATACCTCACTGGGGGGGCATGTTTTCTGTGTTAACATTATGAAAACTAACAAATACCTTAGTGCCCTTAAATATTAAAATCAAACTACGTGTCCCCTTCTCCCATAGTGTCACCAGAGAGACTCTTGTCCCTACCTGTATGACTGCATAAGAGAAACCAGACTTTACATCGTCACAGGAGCAACTACTGACTAAAGCTGCTCACCAGGGACTGAGTTTCTTTGCAGCGAGTTGTGGAGCTGGGGTAGAGCTCAGGAGCAGGAAGGGAGCAGAGCCGAGTCTTGGCAGAGAGCAGCAGATTTGTACCAGTTCCCCGCTGTGGTACCTCCAGGGAGCTGCCTGTGGTAACTGTGTGCTCTTCTCCGTTCCAGCAAGCGAGAGAACTGCAAGCTGAAGGACTCCAGTGGCCAGCACCTCACCATTGAGTTCTGCAGCTACCCTGCCAACATGTCCCACTACATCGACTATCGCCACTGCTCTCTGGAAGAAGAAAGCCACAGCGTGGGAGGGGGAAACAAGGTGCCTGTCTGTGAGAAGTTCTCGGTGAGTAACACGAATTGCTGCTGCTTTCCTGTCTCCATGGGAAAGAGCCACAAGTGGCCAGAGCAGGACGTGGTAGGAAAACACCAGGGAACAGCACAAGGATCATTTTCAAGCTTTGTATGGCTTCACGACAGAAAGGGCAGTAGCATGTCTGGAGGCAGGGAATTCCACAGGCTACTTAGACACAAAGATTCCGAAAGAAGTTGCACAGCCCTGAATAGTGGGGTGGTGTGAGTTCCAGTACCCATGGCTGCCCTGGGAGGGCTGCAAGCTTTGAAATAGTTTGGCTTGGCCAAAAATACCAATTCCCTCCCCTGTATCTCGATTAGATATAAAAGAAAATATTACCTGTCCGTAGCTCCTGGCACCGTAGCACAGCGGGATCCACAGCACCCCAGAGTTCTGGTGCTGCTACAGCAGTAAACAAGGAGCCCATCTGATCCCATCAGAACCAGTTTCAGATGCTTCAGGGAGAACGGGAGCTCCTCCGGGTGTCACACATTACTGGCACAGAACAGCTTAAGCTGGGGAAACCTCTGGAAGTTTCTCATCCGCCCACCAACTCAGTATTGCCGAGATCCTTGTTTGTGAATTTAGAAAATCTCCAAGGACAGAGGTTACAAAGCCCCCAGGCCCCTGTTCCAGTGCTCAGCCACTCACCGTGAAAAATGTTTTCCTGCGTCTCTAGTCAGAACTTCCCCGACTGTTACCATGTCCCCTTTCTCCTGGCTCTCCTCAGAAGAGCTTAGCTCCATCTTCTCGCCCTCTGCTTTAGGCACTTGCAGACAGCAGCTCCCTATCCCCATCCCCTCAGCCTCCTCTGCTCCAGGTGGAACAAACCCACTTTCCTTGGCCTCCCCTCGTACGCTGGGTGCTGCATCTTGAGAGCTCCCACCTGTACTTGCTGCAGTTTGTGTTGTGGGGCCCCAACTGGACACGGTGCTCCCAGTACAGCCTCACGAGCCCTCAGGGGAGGGGAATAATTAGCTACAATAATTAGGTGGCTACAGACTCTTCTCTTTCTCCCTAGGCCTACGGCTGGTGTCCAAAGGGGGTGAAGTGCCCGCAGTCCCATAACATTGACCTGATAATTGACGAGGATGACAGGCTGAGGGAGGAAAAGCGGAAGAAGCGGAAACACAAATGGAAGCGTCGGAAGAACACAGAAGAGCCTGCAAAGGAGCTCGGACAGGAAAACTCAGGGAAAGAAATGGAGGTAGCTCAGAATGGGGAGGAGGAACCGCCCCAAAAACAGAGCTGCTGTGAGCCTGCAGCTGCTACGGAGCTGGCAGAGACTCCCCCCAACAGCGAGGGCAGGCCACGGGAGGAGAGCTCCATGGACACAGAACCAGAGGTCAGCTCAGACACCAGCGTACAACAGGAAGGTGATCTGGGGAGCACAGGAGGAAGCGCTGCCCAGGTAGCAGCTGCTGGGAGCCCTTCTGCCAAGGGAAATGTCTCTGACAGTGAGCAACTGGAGGGGAAGCCAGAGGCTCCCAGCAGGGTGAGCTCAGTCAGTCAGCCAGGGATCCCTGAGCCGGAAGAAGCGTGTGCTGCAGAGAGGGAAACGCAGGGTCAGCCCTCCCAGGGGGGCACCCACCGAGCTGGCTTTGACGCATTCATGACTGGCTATATCATGGCTTACGTCTGGATGCTGAAGAAAGGGAAAAACGTGGACAGTGGTGCAGGGCCCTGGCTACCAGCCTGCCACAATAAACTGTACCTCAGCGGGAAATCCATGCCGCTTCAGATCGTCAAGAGCTTGTTTTCTAAATCTTCCAAAGCTCACAGCCAGAAGATGAAGTTGGCCTGGGCCAGTGGATAGAGCTAGAGGACTCCCCACTGGACTGGGCTTTGGTTTCAAGCTTTGGAATTTATTTTATCAAGAACTGAGAAGAAGGGGAGCAAGTTTCTTGGTCTTGTTTTTATTTTAACTTCTGACTGATTAAATTGCTCTCAGTTTACTCTCAAGAGTTCCCCCTCTTGTTCCTTAGCAACATGCTAGGCAGGGAAGGCAGGAGTGAGACTGGAGCAGGGCACCTCGCCCGCTGCATCCAGTGCTGCCTGTTTCAGTTTAGTGCTCTGCACTCCAGTGGGGTTTGAAAAAACAATCTCTGGTTGCCTTTCTGGGAAGGCCACATGCTGGCTACTTGAGCACAGGCTTCACTTCTTGAAGCAACTACTGTTGCTCGAATCTCCAAATAACAAAACAGAGGCCAGAGCTTCCCACTAAAACTTCGGAGGGTGTTAAGAGATTTTGCTTTTGTCCTTACTCCAGGCTGCCACTTAACCTAGTGGTTTACAGGGGGTTTTCAAAAGAAGGTCTTGGTCCTAAAAGTCAAATTCTACCTACAAACCACATCTTAAAGCTCTAAGCTGTTGCTGCATCCAACCAGCTTGAGAGGAAATGCTACAGGCAGGCACTGGAGGAAGAGGAGATGCTTCTGCCAGCCAGAAGATGAAAGCAGGCTAGGCTCTTCAGGAAAAGCATCTATTTTTATGAGTGTTTAGTCCAGTGTTCCTGCTTTCAGCCACTGCTGGGAGGATAACTCCCTACAGCCCTCATAATTATGTCCTGTCTTTCTAAGGAAGTCAGGAAGGAAAAAAGGGGGTTTTTGGTGGTTGTTTTTTTTTTGTTTGTTTTTAAAGAAAAGAGATGCTGACCAGAGCTGGTTTAGAACATGCAGGTGGGAGAGCTGTCTCACTTCATCTTTGTACTTCACCTTAATCTTGGTTACAGCACACAGACAAGAGCTTTGCTTCTACAGGAGAGGGGAAGGAGAAGGCTTCTTCCAGCTGGGCCAGTTGAATCTAGGGCAGGGTGACTGCAGGCAGAGCCAAGCCACAGCAGGTCTGCAGCCTTCCGAGTAAGGGGCGATGCAGGGGGGGTTAAAGCCAGGTGTGGTCCTCTTGAACTGCACTGGAGCTGTTCTGGGGGGCTAGAAGAGAGCAGCCACAAGGGCAAGCTGCCTGCAGGCTGAGCACTATCGCAAGCCAGCGCATCGGGTAGGTCACAAGCTACTGCCTACTCTTCAGAGCCACAGGCTGAGCAGAAAGGTCCTCCAGTCTGCTGCATTTAACAGTAACACTTCCTGAGAGAAGGAACGCCAGGGAGGAGGACAGTTCTCCCTGTTTGTCATTCAGCACCCAGTAACAGTGCAGATGATCTCAAGCCAGGTATGAATGTCAGCCGTAGCTTCAGGAAGCACCTGAGCCAGCTGTTTTCACCGAGTTGCCCTCTTCATCACAAGACTCAGGCCTTGATTTTATTTTTATTTTGAAAGCAAGTTGGGAAAGTTTACAAAACCTGACCAAGAAAAAAATTATGAAAATATTGAACTGGATTCATCTTTGGTTACTTCTTATTGCAGTTCCAATAAAACATACACCATTTCTATGTTCAAAAAAAGTCAGAAGGTCAATCAACATAAAAACAAGACGTGCTTTCTTTACATATCCATAAATATCCACAATATTAGAAAAGTTGCTTTGCAAAGATTCTTTTTGTTTTTGTTTTTTTTTTTTTCTGGCAGTGTTAACTTACTATTATACACAGGCTACAAACTTCTTCCTAAGCCTTTACAAGTTGAGCTATTTACAAACTGCAAAATATTAAGACGTAAAACTCCTTCATAAATATGAAAATAGATCATCTTGCAAAGATCTTTATACTTAATCAAATATCTGGCTGCCCCTCCTTCCCCCCCCCCCCCCAAAAGGTTATTTGTTTTGCATAGAAATGTAGTGACATGCAATATAAACAATAGCATTAAGTGCAAACAGGAATTATTCAAGTGTCTTTAGTCGTACTGGCAAAAATACCAATGTTCTGTTACATAAAACTCATCAATGCCTCTCCAACATGTGTAACTCTTCTACAGCCCCTTGTCTGCACTGCTTGCGAGGGGCAGCAATTCACTCGCTTTCTCTTAGTTGCATTTTATCAACCTGCAACCACAACGAAAATAGCTTATAACAGACATTTAAAGGAATTCAACACGGAAAGATTTAAAGTGAATTAAAAACATCTTTGATCTCTTCAGGGAACCTAGCAACGCGTAGAAAGTGTTTTAAAACGAGCGAGAACTGCTCCTGTTAAGTCAAAAATCATGATAAAATCCAATCACAATAAAACTTTGTCACATCACTATAAAACAAGAAGTTTGCTGACCGCGTGTTCGTAGTCGTGGTCAGCGGTAGCTGTCGGAAAATGGCCCCCTGGAGAAAAGCACCCTCAGATAGGCAGAAAACCTAGGAGTAGGTACTAGGTGCAACCTAGATTCAGCTTTACAGAACCAACGGGACGAGATGTAGCGAGTCCCAGCTGCGTCTAGACCCTTGGAAACAGGGTTTTAGCAAGCACGTTGCTGGTTTTAAATGGCCTTTTACTTCAGTTTCATACATAGAGCTGGTTTGGGTTTTTTTCCATGCAGACCAAGAACCCAGGAAAGGCCAGAGCCACTATTCCTTGGTTTCTCTTTCTGACATCTCCACCTCCGTACAAAGAGAGAAGAAAAGTTGATAGATGTGCCCTATGCTCGTCAGCTGGCTGTGCTTAGAGTGGACATTGAGGAAAATAAAATTCTAGCTGTGCTGCTCTGTAAGAGAGCTGTTCAGGGCAGGGAAACAGTTTAAGAGACGGTGGTGGTAGAAAAGAGATGAGGTCACTGTGATGGCTGCCCAGGCTTTGCTGTCGGCGTGAGGGCGAGCGGCTTCGTGAGGCGGTGTGGGTGCTGACAAGCCCCGGAGCAGGCAGGGTGTGCGTGTGCGCTCTGCAGAGGCTGCGGGGCTGGAACAGCCTCCTCATCCAGAAGGAAACTACTCCTCCTTATTGCTTGTCTGAAGTCACACACCTAAACGTATCTCGTGACTACAGAAGCTGGTGCTGATGGGTTCCCTCTGGAAAGATTACAACTGTATAAAAGATAAAAAGATTTAATAAAACAAGAAAGAAAGAAAGAAGAAAAGAAGCAGGCACCAGGCAGGCAACTGCTGGCAATCGAGTGTCCCTGTCCTCAAGGAAATTACACACACTGTGCCAGCCACAAAAGCTGCTCTGCACTCTGCAGACAGGATACACAGGACAGACTACTCTACAGATCAGCACCTTCCAGGGGCAGAGAGGTGTGGGCCAGAAGGGGTGATCTGGGTAAGAACAGGCTTGTTCTCTTTCCAGCTGCTAACAGCTAATCTGGCGGGGGCTGCGCCGAGTAAGCCAGCGACACGGTTTCTCATTTAATTTTTCACAGCCCCTGCAAAGGGATAACTGCTGCTCAGGTTAATACTTCAGGAGAGGAAGCTGTAACTGGCAGAATAGTTACCTACACCTCTGGCAAGATAAGCATCTCAGCCCAGGAAAAACAGAGCCTTTCCTCCTTTGTCTGTTGAGACAGGAAAAGTGCAGGAATAATCTTGCTTCTGTCAGACTCGCTTTCCATCCTTACAAGAGAGCAGGAAGAGGGCGTAACAGGCTACCTGGGTAACCACCATCTGCTCAGCAGGCATGCAATGCACACCTCACCTAGGAGTGGTAATACAGCTTTAAAAAGCGAAACAAAAAAAAGGAAAGAAAAAAAAAGGAAGTAAATCCCACGTTGTTGGGAAAGTGATAATGGAAACGGGCAGGACGTTGCACTAATGTCATCAGAGAGCAACCTCTCCCACACATCGCATCCCAGAACGGGGATCTCTGATGCTGGTTCCAGCAAGCAGCAGTAAAGCTTAGGCTGCTGTCTTTTTCACACGTGCCTGCTGGTGGAGGGAAGAAATAAAAATAATAATTAAAAAAAAACACCATAATTTATCCTATTCAGTTATAGGAGAAGCCAATGAAGACAAAAGCTTCTTTCTGTCCAAAATAAAGTGAATTTGGGACAAGCTGATTTTCTTCAGTTTGACAATTCTAAGCTCTCCTGTCAGGTTGCTGTCTGTCCTCTCCAAGAGCACTTGTGTGGCTGCAGCACTGCTGGCAGCAGGGGATTCCTGGCCTCTGCGGAGCAGTCTGGTTCTAACTACGGAGCCATCGCTGCTGCAGCGATGTCAAGGAGACGGGATGTCACACCAGAGGGGGAGGTGAATGTGACCCTAGCTTAGTCAACTGTGATGCAGAGAAGTGTATTTAACTGTTCTCTGCAGAAACAGATGATGATGCCCATTCAGCTCTTCAGAGGCAAGAGCTCAACCCCCAAGAAGCTCAGCACAACCGGTACTTTCCTTGGCAGTTTCTCCAAAAGCCCAGAAATGACACTGCCTGGAACAGGACTCTTCTTGTGCCTTGGGCAAATCTTCCCCCACATTTGGGTTGAGGTACGTGAAGAGCTATGCAAGGAGAGCAGTGCTCACCACATCCTTCTTCCCTGCACTAACGTATTACACACCATTACCAAATCCCAACGGAAAATGAAACACCAGGGAACAGATTCTTTTTGTTAATCACAAAGTACTTGTCATGTGACTCAGCCTGCAGATTGCAACCAGCACGAGGGCTTTTGTTTTTGCTGCTGAAAGAAGAGCTTGTTTAATGCTGCAACAGCATTCACAGCAGCTCTGGGACCACAGAGCATTCCTGTCTGCTCAACATAGCTCTGAAAGATCTCTGCGCCTGATTCTAAACCAGAGGCTCTGACTCACGTGCACTGCTGCAGAACGTTAATGCAAAATCTGCAGCGGTTTAGAGCAGCTGGTCAGGCAGAGGGAGAACCTAAGGGTCACACTTTCTACCCAACGTGGAGCTTAAGGCCTTGAAATGCACCATGCTGGAATCCAGTCAAACTGTTCACGGTGCCTGCTCTGGCTGCTGCATCTTGGAAGGACTGCAGGGCCCACATGGCCATTCTGGCTGGAGTAGTCCCCCCTCCTACTGTAAATCAGGGAAGGGAATAAGCACAGTTTGAAATAAAATCATCATCAGTGTCTCCAGACGCTGTCCGCAGCTATCTGTTTGACAGCCAGTTTCTACCATCTGCTGAGTCTCTTTCAAATGGGAAGCCCAGCACTATCAAAAACCAGAGTTTAAGCAACTGGGAACAACTGTTCCCTCAAGGACATGTCCAGTTCAAGCCCTCTCCTCACAGGTCACAGGTTGGCTGCACGCTGCCGCCTGCCGAGATGGAGGAGGAGGTGTGCGACAGCGGGGCAGGACTGTCTGCCTCCTGCTCCCTGAAGTGCCATGCCTCTCTCTTCAGCTCCGTGGAAGGGCTAACACTGAACAGAGGCTTTGTAGGCTCTAGCGGAGTATTTTTCAGCAGGTCATCTTCCACCTCCATCTCTTCAGAAGGAAGACAACCTGCAAACACTTGTAAGGAACCACGTCCCTCAGAGTTCACCGAATTCTCAGCCGGGAGCTTTTTGTAAGGTAGTGGCTCAGGCTGGGCCAGCGCTAATTGTTGAGGACATGCTGGATCTCCACACGTGTTCCCAGCGGGGCAAAAACCATTCTCCTCCTGGGCCACTGGCCCATCTGAACAGTCCATATCCTCCTCTTGTCCTGGTACGGGAAGAAAGTCTGGCCTGTGAGGCTTGGCTTGAAAGGGGGGAATCTCCGACACGCCGTATTTACTGCTACTCAGGAGTTTTTGCCGAACCTCTGCCCCTAGCTGGGTTGGGTCACACCTGCTGACGGTTGAAGACAGCCCCCCAAAGAGGCCGTATTCCTTGTGCGGCAGCTCTGGAGAGAGCGGCAGTGACCTGCATCTCCTCCCGGGGAAAAGGGAAAACTCTTGCCAGTCTGCGCTGTACGCCTGCCGGCACTGGGACTGGCTGCCCTTCAGGCCCCCACCTGCCTCCGGAGAATGCAGGTCAAACACCAGGGAAATCACAGACTTGCTTGGCATGTCAAAGAATTTGATCTTCCCCCCCTTGAGGTCCTCCCGGGCACTGAAGGGATTAACTTTCCGACCTAATCCTTTGCTTGGCGTATAGTAGGGGTCCTGCACATTTATCTTCCTGGAAGGCTTGCGGGAGAAGATGTCCGACTGGCTGCGTGACAACCAGATATTCCGACGCGGACGGGGTGACTTGGGTGGGATCTTATCATCCAGGGAACTCAAACGTTTTACTCCTGGTCCTTTTTCAATTGACCCTGAGTAGAAGAAGAGAAATACTCTTAGCTTAAAGGAGCTATATAACAGCATGCCTGCTCACTCAGAGCCTTCATGGCAACTGCAAAGGAAAAGCTGATGTTCCAAAGTGTCTTCCATAAGCCCGTGGCTGCTCGTTCCTGACAAGCTCCTGCACATACACAAGCATGCCATTCTCTTCTCCTCTGTATTGGTTTCAAACGTGGAGATTTGGCAGCCATGTTCACAGGACCTTTTAAATGTTAGGCAGTCAAAACTCCATTTAAAATACTCTCTCCTCATTACTTGTGCCTCAGGCTAATTAAAAGTCATCTTGAAGACTTGAAATGCAAATTCAGTTAATGCCATCTTACTTACCTAGGTGCTGAAACTGGACCACTTCTTTATCTTTTTATGATAAAATTTGACACCCACATTGTGGGGGATGCTAAGTTGGCAAGACAACATTATCTTCAGAAAAAAAAAAAAAAGGAAAATGTACAAAAATTAGGTAGGAATGAGGGAGACTTCCCCTCCTGTATCCAAACCCTGTATCTTAGGGCCCTTTCAAACCTCGTCGCTGCCAGTACACTGACAGCAGACATGGCTCAGGGTGCCATCTTGGAGAAAAATTTGTATGTTTCTAATTTATCATCCTGGCTTCCAGCAGAGGTTGCCCAAGATCTGTTGATGATACTGACCATAGAAAGAGACCAAGTACAACATGTAGTTGCCAAAGGCATTGGGGCTTTTTTACCCTGAGGGGGAAAAATCTAAGACCAAAATAAACACTTCTCCTGATACCATAAAGAGTTTAAATCATTCCATCCCAGGCTTCATTGAGTACATTATCCAATACAGAAAGGAGGAATACATGAGAGTTTGACCCTAAGGAACAGGAGGTGAAAAGTGGTACGTGTATGTGTGTGTATTTATTTGCACATATGCACACACACACGCATATATATGTATAAATAAAAGTTGGATCACTACAACAGGATGAGAAAACTGTAGTTGTTTAGGAAAAGACTAACTCTGAGTGTTTGGAACATGCATCTGCCACTGGCTCTCAAGGTGCCTCTGAAGAGCTGTGGCAGAGCAATAAAAATTGGATATAAAGAAGAGGTATCTCCTTTTGAATATCATTTCCAGAATAAGCACAAACAGATTTCCACTTTTCCCTTTAAGTACCACCACAGTTTAGCCTGCAGTCTCTCCACCTAGGAAAGACCATGCAAGTCAAAGAACAGAACATAACACTTCTCCAAGAAGATGCAAATCTGACGTGTACTCCCAAAGGGAGAATGCCAGAAAAATGAAAAGAAAAAACAAAACCAAAACATAACCACCAAGAAAAATTCCTTTTTAACTCACACCTCTTTTAGATGCTTTCCAGGTGTGGGAGAACTGCCACATGCTTGCACTCCATGTGATTTGAAATACAGAACTTATTTCAATCTGTAATCATATCACAGAGAGATGGGTAGGTATGTGGATGCCTACATTGTGTATTTATATATACACAGTACAAGAAACTATTTTACCGTACTCTACGTTTCCAATGCCAGAAGTCTCCTAACATAAAAAATACCCAAGTCAGAATATGCCCCAACCTACAAGAAGTGCTTGCAGTTTGCTCCCCACACCAGGTGGCACTAGACAGCTTTAGAGAAAGCCCTTCAAGGCCAGCGCTCCCAAGCAGATCTGGGATTCATCTTTTCCCCAATCTTTCAGAGTATTTCTAGGGACTTTACAATACTCTTCCATCTTCTCTGCTCTTCCTCCTAAAGGAATTTAAGAAGCCTCTAAGTGTTACATGTAACATACACCAAGGAAATTATGCATATGCACTAAGTATGGCAGGGACAAAGCAAAAGTGGATGGATTTTCATCTACTATTAGCAATTTACAAACCCATTCCCAAATGAACTCTACATTTCCCCTCAAGAGCTTGTGGGCAGAATCTTTTGAGGCACTTTAAGAAACAGTTAGCTGGGTTTTTTTTTTCCCAAAGGACACTCTGCAGTGCAAAGTATATAGCATTGTTCCAGAAAAATTGTCAGGCTTTGAGTAAAATGATTCCTAAACTATAAATAGCACCATATACAGCTTCAGATTAGGAAGCCTTTGTACCCTCTTGCTATCAGCCTGCAGCAATGTTCCTACAATACAGACACTTACCTTTGGGTTTTCTTTCACTGTTGTCAAGGTTCAAAAACTTCCGCTCTCTCTCCAAGTCCTCGTTTCTCACACGGTTTAAAATCTCCTCCAGTGTTTTGACAATATCAGTGAATGAAGGACGCAACTTTGGATCCATCTGTGAACGCACACGAGTCAAGGTAAGTTCACGTGGCTTTGTCCATGCTCTTCTACTTACACAGCAAGCAGAGGGACATTGCAAAAACCTAACTAGAGCAGAGGAAGGGCAGTATCCTGTCCTGGTTTATGTCTATTATACCTCATATTTAATTATCAAGTTGTAAGCATTCTATGAAGAGACTGCATTTTAAACTGAAAAGGTAGGAAGCTGTTAGATGCAGGGCTAGTGAGGGGATGTTGTTGGTTTGCTTCTAACAGCTTTCATAGTTCACAAATTTCTTTCTGGACACTAGTTATCAGTCAGAGATTATATAGCAACATTATTCCAAACTGTGCCTGAAGCAATAAGGATTAAACAGAACTTGGCTATGTCATCTTTTTTAAAAGACAAATGTTTCATTCTTCCATCATCACCTCATGGCTTTAATTAAAATGCACCTAAATGGCATTGCTGCTTTAAAATGTAAAATGTACCCTTCCGTTTGATAATTAGCCTTCCTACTAGGTGTATTGGTCTGTCTTGGGAGGAAGTAAGCTTGGTTATATAATTTGACAAAGTAATAAAATAGAAAAAAAAATAATCTATCTTTGCCCAAATAAAAGATGTGCCTCCCTACCCCATCAGTATGTACTCCCCTTGTATCTATCAGTCTTTGTTTATTGACCCTAGTAGAAATGGGTCTCTAAACAAAGTCCAACACTAGAAGTGTACTAGATGGCAAGCAGCTTGATTCGGGTAGGAACTTGGAAGGCATTTCATCATTCTGAACATTGACCCTGTATGTATGTTACAGGTTTAACTCCTGTAGGTAGCAATGTCTAATTCAGCAGCTGAAAGTTAACCTCATTAAACTATTTAAAAAGATTCTGCTTGACCTCATTCCTGTTTCCAGCCCTCTAAAGGCTTTTTCAGAGTGGACAAGCCCAGACAGATCTCACCTCTAGTACAAAGGGAACAATGGTGCCTTGTGCACAACAAACCCCAAAGACCTCCCGGACACTGCTTTCCAGGTCCTACAGGATGGATCCTCATGAAGAGAGGGGGTATGATCAGCATTGCACGGAACACCTTCTAGCAACACAGGGTAAAGGGCTAAAAATTCATATGGGCAGTAATAAAAAACAAACAAACAAATCACACTTGAAGAGCTCAGGAGCAGCAATAAAGTTGTTTAATGCAGCAGCTGCAATTTCCTGGCATAGGAAAACAGCTTTTTCTGATTTCCCTTTTTCACTGAAAGAGTAGGGCAGGGGCAACAGCAAGGCACACACACTGTATGCTGACTAATTTACTAATTTGGGAAGTTTAGGGGAATGCTGCAAGCTACAGGAAGTAAGAATAGCTCTCTGGCAGTTAACTTGTGTGAAGTAAGATCCAGGACGAGAGCAGCAGGGGAAAAGTGAGCGAGAGAAACATTTGCCTCCTCCATCCGTGAGCAGTGCAGATTCTGCTCAAGGTTCTTCCTCAAGGCAGCAGCTGCCCGCAGCTCAGCTCGTGCTGGTGTGCTTTTTGCATGATCACACATGGTTAGGTTTATAAGTATTTGCAGAAGCAGGCTTGTAGGTATTGGGGAGCCTTAAGTTTTAGACTCCTTTACATGTATTAATTTTTAAAAACCCACTTTATAACAACAAAGACATTTTAACCCATTACTCATACATATCAGTTCTCACTGGTTTCCTTAGGTTGCCCTAAAATACATTTCCTGGCTGCAGAAAACCCCAAGGCTTTGCACAGTAGTTCAGCTAATCAGCTGAGCTATACAGTCGACAGAGGTTGTTGACCTATTCAGTAATAAAAAGCTATATAAATGTCCATGTCTAAAGCAAATTAGCACACAGATCACCTATTACTGGAGCACAGTGTGCTTAGGAAGATACAAGAAAGAAAGGCTTATCTGTTCATCACCTTCTCCTAGGTAAGCGGTAAGTGAATTACAGCACGCACGACCCTGCGCTGGAGTCAGCACATTAATGGCTGATCACAAGACAGTAATTTCCACTTTCAGTTCAGGGAAGGGACATTTATTATATAGCAGCAATATGATGATAAATCAGTAGAAGAACACTCTTCTTCTCTGAACAACCCAGACTCTACCCGAGGATCTAGGATCAGTCACTTCCCCTTTCTTCATGGGTTTTACTCGGATTTTTACCTGGGCTGAAAAACTGCTTTGTATCATGCACCATGTGTTTGGATGCAGCAGGGTTTCTGCAGCCTGCAAGTGGGAGCTGACATTTCCAATGTCAAATCCTACCTCTAGCCAAAGCCTTTAGTGCTTATGTAGTCAACACACTTCATAAACACGAGTCGGATGCAGCACTGCCCTGCTGTAGCAAGCTCTGCTGTGCTAAGGTGAAATCAGAGGAGTGAAGTAACTTCTCCAGGGTAAGTTCCACAAAGACTTTTTGAATTAAATTGCACTCTGTTGTGTCAAGAGCAGCAGTCACCCCCACCTGCTCGCATCCTCACCTTTATACTGCTCTCCCCTTCAGCATGGGCATTTGTACTAATACAAAGTAAAGAGAGGGACTGGGACAAAAATCTCCATCAAGAGCATGGAGACTTTTCTTACAACACTCACTTGGACACAGTGCTGGTACTGCCTCCCACATGGCCTGGCTGTGGAGTCCTGGGCAAAGTTTTGTGCAATAACATTTTCAGAAGTGGCACTTCAGTGGAAGCTCAGGTTCCCTAACTTCAGATAAATGAGATTCCTACAGAAGGCTGCTGGCAGCCTCTGTTACGGGATGACCCACACGAGAGATCTGCTTCCTTGGAACTTTTCACACGGAGGACCCATGAAGGTATCCAGCACAAACCATCACAATTTTACTTCAATAACTGGCAGAAAATTTACTCCATACGCATTGCCTATAGCCTTCCTGATATTAAACCATTTGGGCCCAAGTTTGGGGTTTTTTTTGTGACATGGGCTAGGATTTGGAGTTTTATCCCACTTTCCAAAAGGCAGCATATCAAAACTTTAATAGTTTAGTGCCTGCTCTTGATTTGTTTGTCCCCTCTGTTTGTGAGAGCAACTCAGAATTCTTTCTTCACAGCTCAGTAGGTCTGTACACAACAACAGCTGGATTTTGTCAGCCAGAGTCACCAGCGTACAACTGGTTATGAGCAGCCTGAGCAGCCTACAAGAAGCTCTTCGGTGTGCCAGACCTGTTTGTTTGGTGTCACAGAACACAGAATGGCAAACCCACGAGATAGACCTTTTTGCAAGGGGAAGGGAAGGGTTATAACAACTGCAAGGGACTTTCAGAAAGTTATCAGAACGTACGCTGCTTTTCTAGGTAGGGTCTTCAAGTCTCTTCTGTAAATGCTTTAAGCTCTATCTTCAAAAGCCAGAGGGATTTACAGAACTCCAGTTTAGGCCTCTCCCCTTCAAGCAAGATACTCACATTACAGCAGTTGAAGGCTAGCTGGAGGAAGTCAGGGGGACAGTCTCCCACCATGTGCTGGAAGGCATCATAATCTAATCCAAAATTCTGTACAAAGGAAAACACAGCACAGGTATATAAATGAAGTCTGCTAGCTGGCCCAAAGCATCTTCTTTGCAGGGGCTCCCTACACGGAGTTTTCAGGAATAACCATGAACACCATCTCTCAGCAGCCACATACACTCTGAACTGCAGCATTCCCAGTGGGGATTACTTGATACCAGATACCTGTAAGAGAATGAGCTGACTTCAAAGCCCATTCTTCTTCCTGGACTCAACTGCAATCCATTGCACTTGAAATGTTGCCCGTGTGGATCTGGAAGCAATATGTCACCATGGTGACTTTCACAGTGTAAATTAATAGCCTGCTACAAAAACAGAGGCTTTGCTATGATGGACATTTCTCAATTAAAATGGTTAATTTTTCAGTGGATGGTAGACTGGCGATACAAATTAACCAGGTCCTTAAATGCATTTCTATAAAATCTGCAGGGCAGAAAAACAAAAGGATCTCTGTACTGCAGTTCAAGACCTGAGCAATGTTCCATTTTCAGAACTGGAGGGGGACACACAATTTGGAAGACATCCCCATCGAGAGCCAAAAGTTGCCCTGTAGATGGGACTGAACAAAAAGGCAACTGAAGATGATAAGAACTATCTCAGTTGATTAGTTGATTCTAGCTCAGCTCTACAGTCTATGCAAAACACAGGGGAGCTTATTTTAGGTGCTGCTAACACAGGTCCTGCCCCTTTCACAAGGAGGGGCTGAGTAGTGGATGCAGTGTGCCCAAGGTGTTCTGTTCTGAATGGGGCAAGAAGACTGTGTGAGCTATCACTCTACAGAGGGAAGGTCACTGCAATACTCTGTGTTCTGCCAGTTAGGAGCAGAACTTCCCACGAGGGCTGCAGCTGGACAAAGTATCTGTGAAAGTGTCTTCACTGGAGCTTCTTACAATAACAGCATGGAAGAACAAAAGCCTTTTACAGGCTATTTTTAATGTAGCACCTATTAATCGTATCTTTGGCAGCAGTGGCAGAAGTTCTAAAGGCTGGCCACTATCACAGCATACTTACCACCTCCCACCAGTGCTATAAACGTAACCGCTTACCTCTGTGCGAGGGAGATAGTCAGGATCTGCCTGTATTCTTGCTATAATCTCACACAGAATGATACCATAGGAGAACACATCTGCCTGAAGAGAAAAAATAAATAAATAACTGCATGGTTCAGCTATGAATACTCAGCGTTCTTATCTGCCACCGAGTTTCTCCTTACCCCAAATGGTTATCATGAAACAGCTAAACCAACACTACAGCCTTACACAAAGTGTCTGCATTGCAGCTACCATTTTCCACTCAAGAAACATGCTCACAGTAAAGTATTCTAGGTGCACAAATAGCAATGGTAACTGTAAAACTCAAAGAAAAGGGAAAAAACCACCAAACTCTTCTTAATTCAGCAGTGCAAAGAAACCGTAATAAAATCCTTCCTTGCATAAAGAAGAGTGATGCTGCATTTCATGTCTTACAGATGGGAGTAAGCAGCCAGAACAGGACACACCTGTATATCCCGTGGTTAGACAGACAGGTTTGGGGCACGCACGATCACAGCTTACCCAAAACATTAATGCTGCTTTTAAGAAAAATTAGATTTTTCTCTTCTCACAGTTCAGCACCTCTGCAGAAAACAGTGTCTTTCACAAAGCTTGAGGTACCTAGTAATGCTGTACACCAGCATCAATTTCCATTAAAGTTTCCATGACACTTAGTAATCGCTTATCTGACTACCCCGGAGCTTCACACTTCCTCAGATTTCCATCCACCTGAATTTACCATGTACCAGCATTTAGGAAAACAAGGAATAGAAGTCAGCGGAGCAGAAGCTGCCATTCCTCATCCCTTACATGTACACAGGCTTATGTGTGACTTTTCATGCTGATGAGGTATGGGACTTGCTGCTTCTTCAGTCCTCCATGCCCTAGGGTTAGTGAAGAATGTGGCACCACAGATTTGGGTACTTCATTATTAATTTAGGTCAATTCAAACTCTTTAAAAAAGCTTTGAAATGGTAATTATTACATCCATTCCTGGGGTAGCTGCTGCTTTCCTGCGAGTTAAAAGTCCTACCAATTAAACAGACTACTGGCTTGTAGCTCTAGAAAGATGAAGGGTGTGGGCTTTATCACTGCAAAGCTGCACTTGCAGGGCTGAAGCAGAGCACGTTACACATGGGAGAGAGCTTGACTGAAAAGACTGTTTCTAAAAATCCAGTTCTCCAAAAGTAACATTTCCCAATGCCACAAAGAGTAGAACTTAGAAATACCTTTGGAGAACATTTTTATCTAGGTATCTTACTTTAAGAAATGTTGATTTAATTTCTTTTTTTAATTAAAATAATTGTACAAGTTTACATACAGACTGTTTACTTCTACTCAGATCTCACTAACGTATGGTCAGGGAGGCAACTTCACTACATGTCTCATGACACTTGGTTAAATTAAGTTGTATTAGGTCAACAAGCCATTGCCATATTCCTGTATGGGGCGTGTTTCAGAATGGAATTCTGCTAAAGGTAATTCTCTTTCTGTATAAGGATCCACACCGTGAGAATATTAGCTATTCAACTTGCCTTGTCCCTTAGTCTGAAGGTACAGAAATGTCACAAATGAAAATAACAATTTTATTGTTATGGAAAATCTAATTTTGAAGTCCATTTCTATCATGTACCTACCTTTTCATTGTATGGTTCATCTCTCAGAACTTCTGGTGCCATCCAAAAGGGTGAGCCCACTACTGGTAACTTCTCACTATATAGATATGGGATAGATAGGGGCAAAGAGGGAGGGGGAGAGAGAATCATTAAATGCTCAGGCATTGTTACTAACTTTCCAGAACTCCAAGTATCAGCTGAAACTTTCACTGGAGGGAAGCAGATACAAGTGGGTTCTATAACACTTTGTATTTTGCACTGGTTTCCTACTGGAGTCGCTGGAACATTCAGAAGCAGGAGGAGAAGGTGAAAGAAAAAAGAAAGTTTCAATCAATTACTCAAGTTTTATTTCCAGTTTCTAAGTGCCTGGCCACATCTTAAAAAAAAAAAAGGTCACAGCTACTGAGTAGTTTTGGTTTCTGAACCCTTGGCAGAGTTGGCTCCATCTAAACATACGAAGGTCTCTAGACATCAGTCTCAGGCTAGATGTCAAGTTCTCTATTGATGCAGTAAGACATCCAGGCATCCACCCTTACCTGTAGATTGATAAACAGCTGGGAAAGTATTCAGCACAGCTCGCTTGCAAAATGTATTAAAAAAAAAGGTCAAGATTGGCCAGATGAATCCTTTAATAGTGACAAATGAAAACAATCAGAGGAGAGCTATTTGAACATCTGCAGTGTTTCCATCCGCTGAATACTGGGGCCTCAAGAAGGGCCTCCAGCTTGCCACCCAGCTGACCTTGAAGGAATACCTATTGAAATGACAGGTCTCTGAAGGCCTCAGAACAGCATAGCTCCCCAGCCAGCAAACTGGGAACAGCAGAACTGCGCTGGAAAATGGGAGGTCAGACTAGATCAAACCGAAATAGTGGCTAATGTAATGATTTTATTTCTGTTTTAGTATCAAGCTATCTTAACTTCAGCTATTACTGTACTCTCCATTTTCAGGGCATCTCAAAACTGGGTATTAAAAACACCTTAAGGCACTTGTGGTGCCTTCCTGATTTCATAATGGGTTTATATGAGTGCAGCTGAAGCTTTCAGCACCTTAAAGAGCAGAGATTTCACAAGATAACACACTGGCTGCACTCATCAGTGGTTTGGAAATTAAGATGTTCACTTCAAGCTTTTCGATCAATATTTCATCAACACTGACACCAGTTTTCAGATCTCCCAAGATACAGTTCTAGGATATGTGCCATTTAAAACCAGTGTGTAACTTTTATTGTTTTATTTGCAGGAGAAAGAGCTGGAAGGCTTTTATTTATTTTAATTCAGAAGCAGACACTGGAGAAAACATGACAGCACATTGACAGTCAGAATACTCTGAAATACACAAGTCAACATGCGGAGAGAACAATGAAATCCTTGTCCTTGATCTCCCTAATGGAAGGATGACAAAAGGACTATTTCCAATTGTGACAATAGCTTGTGACAGTCACTTGTGCATTCCTCAAATGAGTTAAAATTATCATTTCATCCTAGTGAGAGCAAAACGGTGAGCTACTGTTAGACAGTCACTTCAACAAGTCTTTGTTATAAACCTGGATCTTAACAACTAACCAGGAGGTTAAAGAGAATAACACTGAGATGGCACAGAATATTGTTTATGAAAATGGAAAGAAGCTGATCAAAGTTGTTTGGAATCTACAGAGGACATTTATTACGAAATGATCCAAATCTAGAATGCTGGATAGGATTTTTGCCTTTGGGTTTGTTTTGCTTGTTTGTTATTTAACTGAAATTCCCAGGTACTGAAAAACTCGAGTAAATCCTCCACTCACTGGAGAATTTCTGAAAAACAAACATCCCCATCAAGTCTACCAAAATGGCCAGTGATAAAGCCTGGAACATCGTGGTCATCTAGCCTGCAGTTCTAGGCGGAGGATACCTTTTGCCAGCTGGGTATCAGAATGCAGGAGCAGCGCAGGGACTGCACCCCAACTGCACCGAGCTCTTGCCGCACTGCGATTAGCTCACGTACCTGTGATCGGGAATTTTCTCTGCTAAACCAAAGTCTCCCACTATTGCTGAGTATCCATTCTCATCATGTTTTATCAAGCAGTTCTGGAAAAAATAAACAACAAAACCCAACAGGAGTGTTATTGTTTGGGCATGAAACCCATACACCATTTGATTTATTTTTAATCTGGAGCAAGACTACAAGATATTGTTTGGAAGACATTCTTCTGTGAGAAGCTTTTGTCTGAAAGCAACCACCCTTTTCCCCTCCCCTCCCCCCTGCACAATCACATGTCTATCAAACTTAAGATGCTGCAAACAGCCTTACACTTAGTTAATAATCCACTTAAAACCTTGCTGAGAAAGCAGGCAGCCACAGGCAGCACATACCCAGCTAGGCTCTAGCACGAATTAAGATGATTTAGCTCCCTTACTGCTCAAGTATGCAATACATTCTGTTCACTATGACACCTTCAATTTGCTCTTTACAATCTGCCCGTACCTGACCAGAATACAAAGTTAGAGAAGACTCTGAATAACTTTGTATATTTTGCTACATTAACTACTGAAAAGGAACTCGCTGCTTTGCAGTGGATGTGACAAAGTTGTACACCTCCAATCTGTTAGCCCACAGTACATCATAAAGCACGATTTAAGGGAAAAGTCTAATGGGGGAAAACTGACAATCTTTTCCATTCAGATATGCCCTCCAGTGTCAGGAAGGAGGACACACACAGATCATTCTGGTCTGGCAGCATCACGTCAAACACATCGATTTATTTTGGTCATTTATTTGCAACTGTGGGAAATACGTTTTGGCCATTCCAGTATCACACCTTTTCCCTTCTCCCTGAATTAATTGATAGCTGACTTCCCTAAGTTTTCTTCCGTTCTGCAATAGGTGGAACAAGACTGAGAATTCATTCCCTTACCACACGCCTCGCTCCGTATCCTTCTGCGGGCAGCACAATAGCAGTGACAGGCAGCAAACCCACTGCCGGCTCCTGCAGAGTGGTACCCTGCATTAATTAGCTAAACAGCAGGAAACGCTTTCTAGCTTTATTGTGCTTGGATGTACAAAAAGCCCCTCGCTGACCCCAGAGCATTAGCTTGTCTGTATAACGCGGCTACCGAGAAAAGCGAGTCCCTTGTCTAAAAGATCAAGTTCGGGTCATCACTGTTTACATTATTGAGAAACGATTGTGGCTCGGGCCACGAAGTGAGTTTTCTTCCTGCCAATTAAAAGGTTAAGCCAGCCACTCCTGCCATCACAGAGAACAAATGCATGCCAGCCTCTCTGAAACACATGCTGGGCTCCTGAGGTGCAAAGTTTTATTTGTTTAGCATGACTCAAGTATAATAAATACTGTTAGTTTGGGGATTCATAAACATGTACCAAGTTAAATCAACTACGCTTGCCCAAAGAGAAGCAAAGCTTCTCAGTTACGGGCTTTGTTATCTTATCAAAGAGCACATTCATTCAGCTTGCCTCTGTTTAAACATTTGGTCACTGTAAGTGGACTTAAAACTGAGAAGGATAAAACTTTTCTGAAAAAAACCCACTCTTACTCAAATGATTCAGACAAGTGGAATTTCACTGTGTGCCACACAGAAGCAAGTCCACGAGGACACCAGAGATTTTGCAGTGTACAAGAATGCTGAGGCTACTTTATGCAGCAAAATACCAAGTTCTTTTCTGCTGTAGATTTTGCAGCATTTAAAGGTGACTAATTTGACATTAAAAAAAACAAACAACAAAACAAACACCCCCCCTATGACTCATAAAGTACCTAGTTTTCAAATCTGGCTTTCCTTCTTGCACTACCTTTGACTATTTACGTTCTCTTCATCTGCTCTAACAGGACTGCAACAGTTCATTTTATCTTCTGGGTTTTGTGGATAAGTCATTCTCCAGTAGTCCCATGTCTCCAAAATTTCAGGGGAATATTTTAACCCAGGCTAAGTGCTATTTCCAACACAATTAAAAGTCTGTAGAAACATTTCTACTGGCCCTCAGATCTGCGATAACTTACGGGGCTGCTTTTATCCCCAAAGGAGCGTTAAACGCAACACCATCCTGACAACAAATTTCCCTTCAGCTTCTTACCAGGATACAATCACATCCCGTTACACAGCAACACCTCACCAACTGCAGATGAACAGTTGTACCCCCCACCAAGCCCCAGGCAGTCTCAGCTCTCAGGTACAGCACTGAACTCTTATACAAGCAGATTATTCCTAGATAAGTCATAAATTAAACCGATAGCACACCATGTAATGCTACCTGACAGCTCTGAACTCCTTCCCAGATGAGCAGGAGCTGCCTACAGCAAAAGTAGACTCTCCTTCAGTGCAGGTCTTTCGAGAAACCAAACAGAGCAGACAGCCCAGTGCTGCAGGGTCCGGAGGCCCTGCAGGAGAGGCCAGTACACCATGACAAGGCAACGGGGAAAGCCTAGCATAACATTGCTGCTATAAAGGACTAATCAATTGTTCTGCTGCGGTGGGCTGCAAAATGTTAAATGACATAAAGAAGGAAGCTAAACTATTCTCTCTCTTTCTTTTGTCTCGATAAGAGGAAGTGCTGAGTGTGGATTTAAATTCATCAGGATACGTATTCCAGTACAAGAGTGACTTTTTTTATTCACACTCAAATCAGCCATGGGCAGGTGACATGCACCGCACAAAAAACCACCCCACCAGTGTCACTACAAATGCTCACTGTAGCGAAACTAAACTGATTTAATTCAATTGGTGCAAATTTTTATGTAGCTAAGCACCAATTTCCTGCGATCCAGAAAGGATGAAAGCCTATTCCTACCAAAATTAGCAGTAAACCCCTTCGATGGATACTAACATGGTCAGATGTCACTTTGCAAGCCTGTACTGCTCATTCAGGACAAGGGATTGCAGATGTCAATGCATCATTCTGTGCTGAGATTCGCCAAGTGTTCAAGGCCAGCCCTCATCATCACCATACTCCTTCTCCACCCTAGGAAAGCCATTACACAACACTGCACCAAAGCCCCAGCGCAGGCGGTTTAGGTACCAGATTTAAGACACAATTTATTTGCTCAGCCCACGGTAACTGATAGTTCACGTGCACTCAATGAAAGACATTTCTAAGCATTCACATTTTACTGCCAAGATAAATCAGGATCAAAAAAGGGATGAAGCTTCATTAGAGACAAAGAGGTTGAAAAGAGCTTTCAAGTTTAAGCTGGAGGTGGTATCTTAGCAGGGAAAGTGCAGTAGAGCATATACTGCACTGATTCTTTGGACAAAGTGATACTTCTCAGTTTCTGGAAAAAAGAAAATATGTGTATCAGTTCTGTATCAAGTAGTTTCACTAATGGATTTTGGCAGAGAGATGCAAGAGTTCAAGCTCCTCTCAAGTGCAAAGAGCCTCTCAAGAAGTGCCTGTGAGATGAAATGCCAGGCAGCTTTGCAAGAGAGGCTTTAAGGAAATGCTCTCAACTTACTATTGTATTATTTGTACAAGCTGCAAGGCAGTAAAACATGACCACCTTCTCAAGCTTTCTTTTTGGACCTCTGCAGACAGGGATGTTCTTTCATTTGGCAGCTCACACGGTCAGAGAGGGCAGTATTTGACTACAGTTGGGTTCTCGAGGGGTTTTTTTTCCCTGAAATAGGGACCCCATCAGTCCTTCCTGAGGCAATCTCTTAATAGAAGCTCTGTACATGAGCCCTAAGGAGTTAACAGAGCTGTTTATGCAGAGACAGATGTGAAAGAACATAAAGCCCCCTTTGTGTGTTACAGGAGCTTAACATCTGCTTTGCACAGCATAATCCTACTAAGACAAATGCAATATTCTACTCTCCCTTTTACATAAACAAAAGTGAAAATAGACTCGAGAGTTTCAGAGTTAAATTACATTGCTCAGATAATGAAACCCCATCATTTTATTTTCCAATATGACATACAAGCTGAACTCCTCAGAGGTTTTTTTGCACTCCAGAAAATACAGGAATGCTACTGCAGTGTCATTTGCAACCCTCTGATGATTGTTACTGAATTAAAATACTTAAAGGCCAATTGAGATGTATCAGCTGCTTTTAAAGTGCTATCCCCTAGAAGAAACACCGCGGACAATTAAACGTACAACGGGAAGTTTACAATACCAGATACAGTTTTGAAACTAAAACCTTTATGTTTAAGGGACAGACTCCACTCAGGTCCCAAAGTACCAGTAAAGGTTTAGTATTGAGGCTCTCATTAGAAATAATCATCTGTAACAGCTAATTTTTTCAGTGCCAGCCCTCCCCTGCAGTGCAGCATATCCAGGCAAGAGCTTACCCTAGCACAAAGGGGACTTTACAACCCCAGCAGCAAGTATGAGACTTGTCAGACAAAGGTTCTGCTCAGTGCCTGGGTTTTATTTTGGTTTATTTTGTGTTGAACAAGCACGCAGCATACAAGGTAGGAAGTCAGGGTATGTCACTTTCAAGCCCAAAGGCAGTGAATTTATGTTACATCAGATAATCCATGGTAATTGCTTACATGCCTGATTCTGCCCCATAGTAACCGAGACTGCTCCTCTCTCGATGAAAGAAGGGTGAGCCATTACACATTTACTGGGGAGTAAAAGCAGATGTTGGCAGGAATACACACGTATGTGTGTGTGTATATGCCCAGAGATTAGAATTTCTTCATAGATTTTATCATCAATGGAGCTCACAATGCTCTCTAAAACTGCTCACAGCCTACTATTGATTGCAAGACCTTGTTTTCAATTGCATGTGATTTGGCAAAATGAAAAGGCATTTGTCTGGGGGTTTGCCTGTTTGTGTTTATCAAGAGCTTTGGTAGAGGGTTTTTAGGGAGGGGGGTGTTCAGCTAAGTCAGTTCTGCTGTTTGGGAGAACAAATTTAGAATATTTATTTCAAGCAAATTTTGAAATAATGAAAATAAAAATACCTCAAAGATATGAGCCTATTGTACCATACCAGATTTGGCACATTCTCAACTCCAAGAGTGACAAGACTTCTGCAAGATGCACCTTTTGCCACCCCTGTGAAAAGTAGACTGGGATGCTGTGTGAGGAATCTGCAAGAGGGAGTAAGGTGACAAGACAGCGCAGGAATCCAAGCTAGAGGCTGGCAGGGACCAAGACCAGGGTCTTGAGACAGCGGAAAAAACCCTGAAGACTGTTACAAGGACATAAATACTGCATGCATAGCAAACGGCAGGGGGGCAGAGCTAACCTGGAGCAGCAGAATAGGAGGAGAGCTAGAAATGGTTCAATAAACTAAAGACCAGAATGCAGAAAGACAGCTCAGATAAAGCACTGAGCAGGAGCAACAGGAAGAGGGTAACTGCAGTCAGCCAGTCAAGGAGATTGAGCACTGAGGCTGGGGGGCAGGAACTGGGAGCAAAAAGAAGATGAAATGCTCTTGAACAAGGATGTTGGCTGGCAGGCTGGCACTGTAATGCTTGCAGAAAGGATTGGATAGTCAGGGTAGATAGGATTGGTCTTGGAGAACAAGGCAGACTCGAGAAGTCTGCTTCTCCCTGCCAAGGAATCTCTCTTGTTCCTCTCTTGTACATAAACCACCTGGACCACTATTTTCAGGACTCTGGCCATTCTTGTCACAGAAAGAGTAGGGTGAACGAGAGGCTGGGAAGAGATGAAGAAGAAAGCCTGGGCTGGAAATGAAGGTACTCTGTCTTTTGGTTAAGACTATTGTGATGTTGCTCTAGGGTCTGGATCCTGGCCTTCCTCAGCATCACAGGAGGATTCTGTCACAGGGTCAAATCAGACTATTTTCTAACTGCTGTAATGCTTCCAGCTGCCTCCGAGCACATTGCCTTGAACATAAACGTGTAAAATGCCAAACACTCCAAAGCCTTAAACCATATACCAAATATTCACCAATATTTTTCCTTTTAAACAAGGGTTTATTAATCTCCCTCATTTCAGGGATACTGTAAGAATAGATTTGCTGTTATTAGGGCAGTCACTGGTGTAAGATGCCAAGGAAATCCACAATGCTTCCAGAACGGGGTTTGAATACAATGCAAATACACTGCAAACAAGGTGTTGAAGGAACTCTCTGTGTAGTAGGAAGATACTTGTTTTGAGGGGTGACAGGCTGGACACTTCTCCCCCGTGCCTTCCAAACACTGTTATTTTAATTGTAGGTGTTGCAAAACCAAGTCAGATTAAGAAAATTATCACAGTCCACTGGCTCCTGTTGAGGAGCTTCCAATGTTTCACATCATGATTGCTCTTTTAATGACTAGATTTTTTTATGACTAAGACTATCAGAGTCAAAATTCATAACCAGACCTCCTTGAGAATCACCAAAAGGCAAAGAAAATCCTCATGATTTCAGGATACAAATCTTCCTTGTGCATACTACAAGCTCCAGATAAAAGCTATTCACAGGGCTTGCAGTGATACGGATAGGGGACAGGGAACCAGCCAGTGGGGCCAACAGTCATGACCCATCTATGGCTTAATTTGTGCATAGATCTCTTTAGGATAAGTCAAAAGTGAGGACACCACATTTATTGGTTTACAAAATGTACAAGTCACCTGCCCACACACCCACTACCTGCAGGGTGGAAAGAGCCCATCTGATCAGCCTTACCTGCTGACAGATTCACGTTAGGCTTTTGCTGTTGCTCAGGACAGATCAGCCTGATCAGCTACAGCAGCCCAAACCCAGAGCCCAAGGACTGAGATGCTCCCAACAGGGGTAAGTGCCAGCTGTCTGGGCAGCACGCTCTTCTAACAAGCACTGCCTCTCCCTTTGACAGAAGGGCAGAGAGAAGGGCAGCAGTGGGATGTCAGGGCTGACATCCCCCGTGGGCTGCCACATTGACTATAATGACCTACATTGTTCTTCTCTACCATTCTTCTCTCTGGCTTTCTGCAGTATCAATGCTGTTCTGCTCCTCTCCATGAGGTACAATTAGGAAGAGAGATCACCCTGTTGTATACTCATTGTCAAAACCACTTATTTTTCCATCTTAGATTGGCAGGTGACAAGAACTTTTCTTTACATTTTTAGTCATCCAGTATGTAGACACATACAGTGCTGTCAGAGCAAGACAACTCTGCTGCCATAATGGACAGAATAAACTTCATGTATTCCCACCACCTGCTCCAGGAAGCTGCAGGAATTAGAAGTTTGCCAGTAACAGAAGAAAAAAGGCAGAAGTACAGGTCTAAATTAATCCCAAATAATTTTTATAGTAAAATTCATATTGGAGGGATAATTTGTAGTGGGCTGTTAAGTGCAATAGGTAAAGCATGGAGACACTCCTGCCCAGAAGGACTCTTTCATTCTGTTCATCATTCAATCAAGGCCAGCAAATTTCCTAGAAAAATACCTCGCTCTCCCATCCTGCCAACTCAGTCTCTCTTCTGACTTTTGCAGATGTTGAAATCCTTGTCTTTGCCTTCATTTGATTAATAAAGCCATCAAATCAGTTACTGGAGAAAGGAGGACAATACAGAAGAGGACTGAACCCACCCTTTATCAAGCCAGATCACAAGTCCTCTCCCAAGGAAAGAGCCTATCACATCTTCCTTCAGCTTGCTCCCACGTTGCCTACTTACTAGCAAGAATGAAGACAACTCATCCCACCACCAGGACAAGCCTGGTAAAATACGAGGCATCTCCTCAAGCAGTAGCCAAAAGCCACCGTCTGAGAGTTGAAAATTCTGGTGACTGGTTTTTGCTATGATTATCATCTTAACTTTTTTGTTTGAGAACAAAGCGATTTCTTTAAAATCAAATCTGTTTGGCAAATGACTCTGCCTTTGGGCAACTGTTTGCTGGTTAGCTAAGTTTTAAAGGATATTTCATCAATAAAATACTACACTAATAAAATTCACAAGTACCCAGGCATTTAAAGCCAAGTGTTTCATCTACTTCCCTTCCCAAACAAAACAAGCAAGTCCATGCATCACCTAAAAATAATTTAAACAAAAAAGCAATGCAAAAAAAACCCCAAGAAACTTGAAAATACAAAATACAGCTGATGACTTAAACTTTTATCCTGACAGCTTCCAATGTGACCCACACAGATGTCATACTTCTAGAGCTCAGGATGATCCAAATATAGCATCACTGCTAGTAAGTTCTTAGGGTTTGGTTTGGTGTGAGCTTGTTTTTGATAACCCTTGCTCCTTCCCGTGGCCACAGACGAGTTTGCTACTGCAGTGGACTCCTCCCAGCAGGTGCATTTTCTAAACAACATTCAAGAATAGATTACACTGAAGCACTGGTAGGGCAGCTCTGCAGAATGACATACAATTATGCAAAGCTTTGAACAAAGGCATTCACAGAGGTCTCAGGAAATGGATTTTCATAGGGCCAGCCATGGCAGTACGCGTTACGACAAATGCTGCAGGCACAGAATTCTCCTTAGTTTGGTTTCTTGCAGCAACTCTACTTCCTCACTCTTAAACTGAAGTTCCTCACTCTTATCCTGAACTAGGAAAAAGAAAAAGTGGGGGGACACCAAGTTACCTTTTCAGCTTCAGTGTTTCTACCTGCACACTTCAAGGTGACTGAACTGGAGCTTTCTGAGCAGATCATGCCAAAGTGACTCCACATCTGGGCACTTTTCATGTATTTTGTGTTCTTGCAGAATTCAGCACCTTGCACTTGAAAGGACACCCAAGGAAGTGTTTTATGACTTCACTGAAACACTTCTTTCACCTCCTAGTTCAACTATTATTTTTTTGCCCTTGGCTAAATGCACATTCTTCATCTGCTTAGAACTACACTGACATAGCTTTAAAAACCCTAAAGCTGGATGGAGGACCAGTAGGCACTCGCATTTGGAAACACACTGTGCTGTGGTTTAGTTTCTAAAAGCTGTTTCTAATCTTAAAGACATCCTTTTAGGCTAAGATAATGTTCTTCTGGATGCTTTTGATTGAAGTGACATTATGAAGTCTTCCCAAGAACAGTTTTGGAATACTTCCATGTTGCAAGTCCCCACTGAGCTTAAACTAGCTCATTAGCTCCAGACAACAGGAGAGGCAGGACAGCAAGGCCCTCAGCACAGGCTGCAACGGATGGCAAGATCCAGTGTGAATACTGGGGGAATACTGGGGCAATTTGTTCACAGAGCTTAGTGCTCCTGTGTCAGTATTTCTAGCTGAGCTTGAATTAGCTAGCTGCTTCAGCCAGCTAAATTCATACAAACGGTCACCAAAGCAGCCAAAATGAAAACAAAACCAAAACTGACACTGTGTCCACTGACAACTCTGCCACTGAAATATCATTCTGGAGGAAATCTTGAAATTTGAGGTGAACTGTTTTGATCTTATTGACTTTAGAAATTAAAATATATATATATAAACCAGAATTGTGGACAACACTTAATGCTGAATTAGAAATGAAAGGTCACTCTTCCCACTGAAGATTTTTGAAGTATGTGGGGAAACAAAAAACAAGGAGATTTTAAAGTGTGTTTTGTAATAATCTCCTCAAGTTGGGTTCTTTATATGACTGACCTGTTCCAAATGTTAGATTGTTATGCTTAATTATCCAGGGATTTAAATACTTTACTGAACCGTAATTCAGAACTAAAAAACTCTGCAGCTGCTTTCTGAGAAATCCTAATCTGAACTCATTTAAGGAACGACCTTCCTTCAGAGTAGCTATTTCTCCAGCTCCCATACAAGCTATCAACATGCTCTGCAGAAAGTTTTAACCCTATAAAGAGTATTTCATTTCATTTCTTAACATGTCTTAGATTACACCTTAAATGACAGCAGTTCCCTGACGGAGGGAAGAGAAAGAACCAAGCTACCAGTTATAGTATCTTCATTTAAAAGTTCCCTTCATTCTTATGAACGGTACCTTGGATGTAAGGTCTCGGTGGAAAATGCCTTTATAGTGAAGATAACTGATGCCCATAGCAATGTCATATGCCAGTTTCACCCTCACTGCCCAGGGCAGGTGCTGGTTACTGTCCAAAAGCTGTTCCAGGTTACCACAGTTGATGTACTGAAAAGACAAAGCAACGTTTGCAATTAATTATTTAACTTCGGATATTGTCTGGAATGTAAAACCCATTGTTATACAAGTGTCCTCAGTTCAGCTACACAGAAAAAAACTGTTTTGTTTTAATTTTATTTATTACTTTTTCTCTTTTTTGGAGGGTTGTGGGTTTTGTGTGGGGGTTTGTGGGTTTTGTTTTGGTTTTTTTAATGGGTTTGGGTTTTTTTTTTTTTCAGATCTAGGCAGGCACAAAGTTTGCAGCTCAACAGAAGCTGAAAACATCCCCCTTCACCACCTGTACCAACACATTTATGTCGAAAACCGCATGCAACAGCCACCACTGTGGTAACTCCATGGTATTTAAATAGACCCTTCAGAAACACCTACAAGAGAATATCACCCCCTCGTTTCAGTGCGAGGAAAATGAGGGCAAAAAGGATGAAGAGCTGGCTCTCACACAGAATAAATCAACAAAGAGAGGGCAGTGTATCCAAGTGTAGGTCACGGACTCGGATCAAGTTCCCAGATATCAATTCCCTAAACTGAAGTGGCATCAAAGAAAAATATTACAACGTGTTGCTGTAAGTTAGACTTTTTCACTGCTGTATCTACAGGTCCTAATCAGCAATCTGATTCCCACTGTGTTCAGTACTTTATCAACTCCAACTGGTAGCCCTCACGGAAAGGAACCTACCTTAAGTGTAAGATAAAGGCTACAAGAGACAGCGAAGCAAAGCAGCACCCAAATGATGCTAAGTAATATAAGCCAGTGTTAAGACACGGCTGCACCACAGCTCAAATCATCATCACAGCAACAGGGCTTGTGCTTTTTGTATAGACCCTTTGGACCACAACAGCAGCTATGTCATGTTTGAGTAGCTGCTTCTTTCACTCCCAGCCCCAGTCCCCTCACCAGTGACAAAGCAAAAAGAGTAGCTCGCTCCGGAAGGAAAACCTGGCAGCAAAGCAGGGACTTCTCTCAAGAAAATCCAAGCAAAGCAGACAGGGTAATTTGCTCCCAAGCCCGGTCCAAGCATGTAACAGCGTGGCAGCTCTCCAACTCTCTCTCAAGAGGCTTTGCACTTTCCTGTGTCATTCACCCAGACAAAACACCTGCCAGCATTATCACCTTCAATTAAAAATTGTAATTGCAGCTCTTATTATTTCAGAAACTTTTAACTTGCTCCTATTGCGTTGGGCTTTGTGTCTTGGAGCCCAGGGCACAAGGCAGATGTGAAGCACGCACCATGCACTCGTGGATGTAGCTGACCTCCTCTGACGGTGCACACAAGCCAGAATCTACTGGTAAGACCAGGGGTCAAGGTTCACCTCCTAGATAGCCTACAAAACCCAGCTTCTTCCTTAGTCAGGCCCTGTCTTCTCCTGAGCTCATCAGTTAATTTTGGAAACCTTTTTTCAGCAGATGGGTAAATTTCACAGATTCCTAAATGAAGCTAAACTGTTTGGGCAGCTGATGCACAAACATTTTAACTGTCACAAAGCTTACCAGGAGGGGACACCGCAAAGTGGCGTGAGGCTCCACTGCTCCCCTTGGCTAAACTGCACATGCCGTGGGAAGTGGGTTCGTCCCAGCCCAGATGCAGCAGCACACGTCACTGGCGGTCTGGGATGTGTCCTGTCTCTCAGGAGCTCTGTGGGCTGCTGGACAAGCTGGCAAGTACAGCTCCAGCGCATGGACACAGAGGGCACAAACCATCCTCACCTTCAGCATTTGCTTTTTGCCTTTAAAACACAAACCTTTGGACTAATCACGGTGTGTGCATCCACCTTTTGTCCTTAAGCAACAACCAAGGCAAAAGGTGAGGACAAGAGTGAGTTACTTTGCATGCAAGGTTCTTCAAAGAATGATTGACTATTAGCTCCAGTCCGGGCCAGTTTTCAAAGGTGTTATCAACTACCTTCTCATATCAAAGGAGATAATCCCACAAAAGGTGCCGGAGTCTGAGAAGTGATCCCACAATTATTTTATGTTCTTATGGCTACGTCAAGATTCTGTTTCCTATCTTCTACATTAGACTAACAGCGGGAGAGAGAGTGCAGTGATATACAGGAAAGGATTTCAAAATAAGGTACAGAGAAACAGAGTGCTTCCTCTAGACAAAACAGGCAAAAAGTAATTCTGCTTTAAAACTAGGCAAGGAAAGCTCTTGAACTCTAGAGAATAACCTGAGAATAATCTGACTGACGTTTTTAAATGCACTGTCTCATTCTTCAGTATACAATTTTCCATCAAACTGGTCTCTCGTGCTGAAGTCAGAATAATGCAATTACTCAGAAATTTGTGCTTATTGCCTATCATTAAATGGGCCTGCTGGCCCTTCTTCAGAACCGAGGCAAACAAGACCTAGCACACCAGTGATGGAAATCAAATGCTCAGGACTGCTATAGGCCAGGCACTGCAGCTTGGGGGGGAGGGAGTTGATCAGATGACTACACTGGGAGCTAGAAAGTTCAGGCTGGTGCAAGCCAGAGATCCAAAACAACCCGTGCCCTTACGCTAGGAGTTCATGTGTCAGGAGAGCAGAGCAGCTCTGCAACAGGTCACTCGGAGGCTATGCAATCTCCATCCTTTGAGATTTTCAAGGTTCAACTGGACAGAGCTGCAGCCAACCTGACAATGATGGAAACAATGCTTCTTTGAGCTGTTCCAAGTTTGATCTTTCTTTCTCATTGTTTTTATGCGAAACCCTGAGGGAGCTAGATGGCCTTATAGAGTACTCAAGAAAAAAACACAACGTTGCTCAATATCATTCAATTTTGATTATTTTTTTTTTTAAATCACAGGTTGCTACCATGCTTAAGGAAAAAAGCTGAATAAGATTTCTCCATTAACTTCCCAACCTCCCTGGAACAGACCGAGCAGCACTCCTCATCCAGTTTTGTTCAAATCAGAACAGTATTGACCAAGCTGTAATAGAAGGCGCTAAAGCACCTAGCTCAATAACCCACTTAAAGTGACACTTAGGAACATCTCAGCCATTTCACCTTTCTGACCGGGCAGTGACAGACCACCCACACAGCACTACCATGTGAGAATGCACTGGCAAGAGAATACAACTGGGAAGGGAATCACTGGCTTGGCTTTCTCTTTAGGTTAGGGTTAAATGTGCCATACCCCAACAGAAATTGCTCCGCTAATAAAACAAAACAAGCAACCCATAAGATTATTGACATATATACTGAAATGGGACAGGAGCTACTATTTGAGCATGCTCATGCTTTTCTTTTCAATAAAGTAGCAAACTGATTTGATCCATTGCTGCCATATTCATTAAGCACATCTAATATATCTCTGTCTTTGCTGCTATTGCCCCAGTACCCCTCCAGTCAAATTGGCTCGCAGGGCATTCACCCATCTTAACTGCAAGGACTGGATTCCAGCATAGCCTGGGTGAGAAGTGATACACAGATCGGACACTGCATGCGTGAGCTGCAGGAGAAGAATCAAACCTGACTCCAGCACATCTATAAAACCCACTAGGCCACTTGAGAAGTGCTCCGACCTCAGTTATTAGAGGTGTTAGCTCTGGTTTTGGCTCTGGTGTCATTCTGTGAAGCACAGCAGGCTAATGCTCAAGTGAACAACTGAACTAAGATTTTTCTATAGACATCTTTAAGGCTTTAGCTGATCTCAGATTTTAGCTGGCCAGCAGGTAGCATTTGCATGCAGAGTCCTGAATTGTCCCTGGGGCAAGTAGCACACAGAGTTCAGTGCTCCCTCAGTGTCATGTAAATAATTCAATTCTTCCAGTCATTCAGGCTGATAATGCAAACAGCCAGGCCAATGGCCTATTTTTTTTTCAGAGCTCTTCAACAATGCCTTTTTAGAATCGACACAAAATTATGTACATTATTTCCTAGTTGCCAGTGCAACTGAAAGAAAAAAACAACTCTTTTCAACCTCCTGACTTGCACAAGTCAGCTCTGTCTGGTAAGAATATCCTTGAGGATAGCAAAAGCACCTCTCCCAAAGAGGATATTGGATTTTATTTTGTCCCTGAAACATTTCAGTGCTGGTACAGTAATGGTACAGCACACACACCATCTCAAAGCATTATTCTACTACACCCACAACGACCACTGCGTAAGCGTACAAGCCATCGGAGCAGAGATCTGATCAGGCTGCAACAATGAAAGCAAAGGACACTACATTTCATGCAGAGCCCTCGCCGCTCAAGGGAGCAGTGTTCAGACCTTTTCAAACTCTGTCTCATCAGGTTGCAGTAAAACAGCTCCCCATTATTCCCACCGCTAGCTTTTTGTCCTGTAACAGGACACCAACAGCCAGCTTACCTGCGCCAGAGTCCGAAAGTAACTGCTTTAGGTTGTTTATTTTTGCATTTACTACAACTCCATACAGCAAAACGAACACTGCTTTAAAAGATCCCAGCATTTTACCCCCCAAAGATACTCTGAACAATTTATCCATCGTAAGAGCTCATGCTTTTGTTGCTAGAATGAAAGTTAAGTAAAACCATTTCTTACATGTCTCCCGACCCTTATGAGGAAAGAGGGCAGTAGCTTTGCTGAAGGACAAGGTACCTAGAAACCCAGCCCAGCACAGGTGTTCTCTGGATCAAAGAGCCTTGAAGAGGCTTCTGATGTTTTAACTTTAACACTACAAGATGCAAAAGCAGCAGTGCATAACCCTTCCCCACACAGAAGTCAGGCCATAGGAAACACACCACTTTAACCCAAGAATAGCACGTTAGGACCGCTTCCTTGGAAGGCACTTGCAGTCACATTCTCAGATTCAAGCATCTGAAATAAGGAACGGGATGAAATTCAGTGTATAATGGTATTTTGACATCGTATTACACGCTTCATTTCAAGAGGCTAAGACTGCACTTCAGCTGTCAGATTTTAACCTTCACAGTTCAAAATCAAAGTTTGAACATGCTAACACTAAAACTAAAAGATTTTAAAGAAGAGCTGCATCAGATTCCCAGGACTCCTATCACATCACATAACACATACTGGTAGGGATTGGAAGGGACCTCTGGAGATCATCTAGCCCAACCCACTGATACCAGTAGCTATACTAAAAAAAGAGAAAGGTTTTAGAAACATAGCAATGTCTGGGTGGGAAGGGACCTCTAGAGCTCATCTGGTCCAAGCCCCCTGCCAGAGCAGGGA